>CAXITT010001526.1:35334-47486 GCA_964033795.1 Lymnaea stagnalis
GAGGGGGGGGGGGGGGAATCTTGCTGTAAGTGAGGACCGTTATCTGCTTATCTTCCGGTAAGGGAGAACTTTACCATTTCCATGTACTCACCGTGAATAAGTTTGTGCTGTGATTAAACCGGTTGTTTTTACAAACTACTCATTGCATTGTAAGCAGGTCACACATCCTGCTATTTCCACACAAAAAATTGTTCTTGTATTTTAAAATGTAATTGGTTTTAAGTTAACGTTTACTTTTTTACTGCCCCATTGAAGAAACATGTCGACAGAAAGCGTGTTAGATGATAAGGTCTAAGAGAATTCAGCTCTGCTTAAAGACCTCAGTGTGAATAGGACGCCTCAATGGATTGCTGATCCATTTCAATAAGGTTTCTGATTCATCAAAGTCTGAATGGGATCATCTCAACGTTCTGTCTTGATTTGTCGATTTGTCTAATCAAATTTTTCGGGGGCCTTGAAAGAGAAAAAGAAATGAAATACCTTGGTGTTTTTTTTGTCAGAAGAGTCCCACGGCTTGATCTGGTTATTGTCTAGCGTCGTAGACTTACGACTCCATGTAAAGTGGTGAAATCAGGTTTCATTGGAATGTCTGAAGTAAAGTTTCACTAAATTTCTGTTTAATTTTTTTAACTGTTAAAACCTAGCTTGAAGGATAAGTAATTCATAATGCTTTAACAAATCTGGGAAATTTTTGTGTTTTTTGTCATTGATAAAATAGTGCAATATTTGAATTATTTTTTAAAAAATTCTATTTGAAATGTAAAAATAGAAGCCGGAATGATCAATACTGATCGTGGGCCCTCAAAATATAAAAGAATAAATTTTTCTGTTTAAAAGTAACCAATGTCACTGGGATCATTTAGAAGTTTCTTACTTACAAGAGACACAAATGTTTTGCAGAGTGCAATACCCTAAGGCAGATTATTTTGTGCTTTGACTACAATAAATTTAATGAAGTCATTTTTTTTTCCTTCATTTTATTTCAGTGCAGATCCTTGGGAACGCCATAATAATATATTGCTTAGTCAATAAGTCATCATATCAGCTACCTATTAATTCTAGTCTAGAATATAAAAAAAATTGTAGTGGGTTATTTCCCTTGACCCATTTTTTAACCATAAACGGCTATGCTCTCGTTTTTACATTACCCGGTATTAATAGGGTTTATTTTCAGAGTGAGGTATATGATTGTTGTGGCCACCAGAGTTTGTTGAGCTGGCCACCCATGTGATGTGTTGGTTACACAACTGACATTGTTGGAATTGGTGTGTAGGTGTGATGCATGTCTTAACCTTTTGGGTTGAGTCAAGGGCGATTAATCTGATCATATTCATTCCATGATTCGAAGCTGTGCTAATACTTAGATTTTTACTGAACAAAAATTTTTTTTAAAAATGTATATGTAAATTAAAATATTTTTTCAAAGCTCAAAGCTATAAATATTTATTTATTTTAATTTATCGAAATGTATAAACCCACAGGTCCACAGTTAATGACCAAAAAATATTGATTTAAAATGGTTTTTTTTTTTTAGGTACAAACTTATTATACAGGTCAGGGGTTATATCAGAATTTTGTAAAAGGGAAATAAAATCAAAGAATATGGAGAAGATTGTAAATTATTTGTTAAAATTCAACAATGGAGACTCTTTTACATGGCTGCGGCTGTTTGGACTCTGGTCGGAGGAGTGAGAGTTTGGGTTTATTAAAAAAATATTTAAAAATTATTGTAGGGTTCCTAAGACAAAATTTGGTGTCAAATGAAAGATAATTGAATGGACTATATGCTTGTAAACTTACTTCTTCAGTTTAACTAAAATAAACTACCACGAATGACATCGGAATAACGTTTAGTCAAAATGGAACCGGAAACACAGCGCCGCTATTCGGACCAGGTCCCTTTAGACTCAGTGCTATTCAGATGTCATTTGTGGTAGTTTATTTCAGTTAAACTTAAGAAGTAAGTTTAGAAACGTATATTCCATTCAATTATCTTTCATTTGATACCTCATTTTGTCTTACAACCTAACAATAATATATATATTTTTAATTTTAATCCCAACCTCTAACTTCTTGGACCCTGGTCCGAATAGCCACTTCGCTTTAACATAGGATGCTTTGCTGCTGTCATTATTATTTTTGTTACCTTCCATGAAAAAGTCATTTCCTTCGGAGAGTTTTTTTTAAATTTCCAACAACAGATTTTTTTCAAAATCCACCAGGATAAGCCTGCTGTTTCTTGTAAGGTGTGTACTGACAACAACTGACTGTGCTGTGGGGGGGTAGGACTGTGCTGTGGGGGGAGTAGGACTGTGCTGTGGGGGGAGTAGGACTGTGCTGTGGGGAGGGGGGAGTAGGACTGTGCTGTGGGGAGGGGGAGTAGGACTGTGCTGTGGGGGAGAGTTGTTTTTTTTTATAAAAGCTCAAAGCGGTGCTATTTGCTGACAAACTTTGCTCAGGCCATTGTTCAATGAAAGGAAGAAGGGGGGGGGGGCGCCTATCTAAGTGAAAGCAGCAAATGTGCCAACAGTTTACAGCAGGCACTGTCGAAAAGGAAAATAAATAATACTAATAATTTAAAAAAGACCATGGTCGGAATGCTGCGGCGAAAGAATTAGTGTCAAGCTCAGAGGCTTCCAAAGATGTTCACTTGTATTTATTTTTTTGGGACAAATTTGCTACCTGGTGTGCTCGAGCTGGTGCACTTGAGCAGCGTTCATCGTGTATGTGACTATGTCCACCGTATTTGACACGGTTTTGTGATCATTCAGTTTTAATTTATATAGGTTGACGATTATTTTTTTTTTTTTGTAAATTTAAATTGTGTACATTTTAATTTGTACAAATTTGAAAAGACTTTGATGACTCAACTGTGGTCAGTGTGAAATTTGTACAAAATGAAACTACAGGGTGCCACTAGCTTTGTTTGAGCTGGTCACTAGCTGGGTCAACGGCTTGGTGTGAACCACCGCGGCCACTTGCCAGGTGACATTCACTGGCTGGCTAATTGTGAGGTGGTCGATGGCTTGCTCTGAGCTCATGCTTCGTCGTGTATTACTGTATTTATATATAGGCCCTAGCATTGTTTTGATTGTTTGATTGTATTTGAAAATAATTTATGTTTTTTTCACTGGGGTGTGTGGGGGAAAAAAAAGGGGGGGGGGGGGGGGTTTGTTTTTGGTTTCTTTTGTTATTGCTTTTTTTTACTATTATTTTAAACTGTGTATAATATTGTACAAAAAAAAACTATAATAAAATTAGTAGATTTACTAAAGATGAATAGTTGTTTTAAGCGTCATCGAGTGTTTGGGGTAGAGGGCACTGTTAAGACAGGGAAAGCAGAGAGGTTTAACCCAGATAACAACGCACACCCGACAACTGCATACACCGAAAATTCAGCTCTCTGACAATTGCGAACATTGATTATTGTGGACAGAAACAATTGGCCTAGTGCGGACAAACCAGTCATCGCCTTAGTATGGGTAAACCGGTCATTGGCTTAGTACGGGTAAACCGATCATTGGCTTAGTACAGGTAAACCGATCATTGGCTTAGTTTATTTATTTATTTAGGCATTTTTATATAGCGCTTACCATAAAGCTCTAAGCGCTTTACAATTATTAAAAACATGTAAACTAAGTAAAATAAAAATAGTACAGGTTAACCGGTCATTGGCTCAGTACGGGTAAACCGGTCATTGGCTCAGTACGGGTAAACAGGTCATTGGCTCAGTACGGGTAAACCGGTCATTGGCTCAGTACGGGTACACTGGTCATTGGCTCAGTACGGGTAAACCGGTCATTGGCTCAGTACGGGTAAACCGGTCATTGGCTCAGTACGGATAAACCAGTCATTGGCTTAGTACGGATAAATCGGTCATTGGCTTAGTACAGATAAACCGGTCATTGGCTTATTACAGGTAAACCGGTCATTATTTAATGTCTGGTTTTAAGTCTCTTGGCCGAAACTTTATATGACATCTCTTATGTTTGAACCGTGCATGTACATCTCATTGAATACACCATCCACCAAATACAATGATAAGAATGCAACACTGAGCATTCCACTGTGGAGAATCGAATAATAAGTTTCATAGGGGAGACAAAACGCTTTGCACCCATCTTTGTCCTTCAGTTTCAATTCATTTTATGCTGAATTATCCCTAAATACAATTAAACAACTGCATTGATCATAAAAATGAACTTCTTAAATATGGAGGACGAGAGCTACACACTCAAACCCATAAACTTATTATAATTTGGCAAGAAGGTAAAATTCCAACGGAATGGGGAAACAGCATTAATAACCCCAATACACAAGAAAGTTTACCAACTTTAATATACAAACTACAAGGGAATTTCTCTAATAAATGTTACATACTGACAAGGCTAATTGCCTAAAGACTACAACCGTACACTCAACGAATCAGTAATGAGATGACCAATTTTTTAAAAAATTATTTGTCTTTAAAATAATTATTCCAATTCCTAGCCTCTTTTTTTTCTTCTGTAAATAGATTTTAGGACATCAAAGCGCTGCGAGCATGCTAAAATAGCATAGACACAAGCGCTAGAGAAATACTCAATCATCATATTACAATTTCCTACTTGTCTTTTTCGCTGATGGCCAACTTCAACCCTTTTTAACTCTTTAATGAATTTACAATTAAATTGTAAGATTACATTGTTCCCAATGGTATGTGTGCTCAATTTTTCGTGTGCGCTTTTGTCGACGTAGGCAATTTTTTCGTGTGCGCTTTTGTCGACGTAGGCAATTTTCTGAGTGCGCAACTGTCGATGTGCGCAGTTTTCGTGTGCGCCGTTAATGTCTTTGCGGAGTTTTCTATGCGCGATTATCGTGTGCGCGCTTTTCACCAATAGTTCAGTTGGGTCAGCGTGGTCACATTATTTATTATCCTCTCTGTACCTATACGATCGTGACTGTGGCCTGCCGCGTGGGGTCACCCCATGGCTAGAAGAAAGAAGGATCGCTCTGACATTTGCCGACTCGTGTCAACCGTAACAGTCTCTAGGGCCATTTTTACCATTGTTCATCCTGCTTGCATGGGAGCGTGGCCTCTGACCAGTGGTCACCGGGGCCATGCTTTCAACGTCTGGACCTGATGTGGCAGCTTAAATGATCTATCTCGTACACGTGGAGGGGGGGGGGGGTGTTGTCAAACTGTTTTCTCAAATTGTAAACAATTTGTTTTCCAGTAAACAAAAAACAAAATAATAATCATTCATCCTGCTTGCATGGGAGCGTGGCCTCTGACCAGTGGTCACCGGGGCCATGCTTTCAACGTCTGGACCTGATGTGGCAGCTTAAATGATCTATCTCGTACACGTGGAGGGTGGGGGGGTGTTGTCAAACTGTTTTCTCAAATTGTAAACAATTTGTTTTCCAGTAAACAAAAAACAAAATAATAATCCTTCTGAATGATTAGTTTTGGTGACGCATCGGCCGGATCTGGAGTCATAAACCAAAAAGTTTAAAAGATATGGGAGCTCTACTAACTGATGCCAGTGTCTTATCAAGCGCCCTGAACATTGTGATGCAGATAACTCTCTTCAGCATGACGTTGACACAGTACAAACCGAATCTTTCTGTAAGTGTAAGGTTGACAGGTTGACCTGACATGCACTCACCCCCACCCCACCCCCCCTCCATACCGCCGCCCACATTTACCTCAGCTTACTGACCGGTGGCGATCTCACCTCTCGCTGTATGGTCGTGTAAAGGTTGAATCCTGGGACCAGCAGGGTCAGTGTGGAGGGGAGGGGGGGTGGGAATATAAGAAAGCATCTCTTTGTCTTTCTTTCGTTTCGTTATGGCCTTCCGGGGGTCAAGCGGTCATCTCTTAGCCAGCCCAGGTCACCCGATTGTCCCACGTTAATCCGTTCTCTGCTGACCGCTGGGTGTGAATAGCAGGTAAATGACGGACTGGTCAAAGATGGAATGTACCCTACAGAATGACCGTTGAAATGGACCGTTGAAATGGACCTTTTTTTTTTTTTTTTTTTTTTTTTTTTTTTTTTCCCTTGCGTTCTTTTTAACGGAGGGCAATTCGAGTTTAAGGTGGTCGCCAGCGATTCTCTAATGGTCAAGCTGCAGACATTGTCAACCTGGGAGACGCTCACATTGGAGGTAGCATCGGGGTCACATGCCACCTCTGGATTAATAATAAAAACACAATCCTACTTCTTTCTTTCTTCAAAACTTCTTCGTTAAAAAAAGAATGTACAGGGGTGACCAACTCTCGGCCCAAGGGCCGTATGCGACCCGCCACGTCAAATGCTTCGACCCAATCCAAATTCATTTATTTGCTTTTCGTTCAAAAGATTTTTTTTTTTTTTAAGATAACTGAAGGAAAATATAAACAAGCACCCCTCTTCACTTGTCACAAACTGTCAAAAACTGTCACGCTTTCTTAGACCCTGCACCCCTAAGCGTATGACGTATCTAATGGACGGACTCGTACCTTAACAGAAATCAGCAAGAAATCTTTCAAAAACATCAAATCCAGTCCATTTCACACCCAATCCAGTCCACTTCACATCCGGTCCACTTCACATCCAATCCAGTCCACTTTACACCCAATCCAGTCCTCTTCTCACCCAATCCGGTCCACTTTGCACCCAGTCCAGTCCACTTTACATCCAGTCCAGTCCACTTTACACCCAATCCAGTCCTCTTCTCACCCAATCCGGTCCACTTTGCACCCAGTCCAGTCCACTTTACATCCAGTCCACTTCACTCCCAATCCAGTCCACTTTACGCCCAATCCAGTCCACTTTACACCCCATCCAGTCCACTTCACATCCAATCCAGTCCACTTCACACCCCACCCAGTCCACTTCACATCCAATCCAGTCCACTTTACACCCAATCCAGTCCACTTCACCCCCAATCCAGTCCACTTCACCCCCAATCCAGTCCACTTCACCCCCTATCCAGTCCGCGTCACATCCAATCCAGTCCGCGTCACATCCAATCCAGTCCGCGTCACATCCAATGACAAACTCACGATGTTTAAAATCCTTCCTTTCTCGCCTATGTTCGTCTGTTTCTTTCCGGTTGTGTGGGGGGAAATCTTCGGACGGCTAATTGACCCACTTCCCGTCAACCTATCGAGCTGAAACGGGGGGACTCTTTGCCATTGACAACATATTCTATCAAATTTTCATCCCCAGCCACAAAATTCACTTTTTCCTGTTTTTCAAGGGGAAAGGGGGGGGGGGGATTACGGGGATTTCACGAAATAAAATTCCTTATAACTTGCGCTAAATGAGATTCCGTTAAAAAATATCTCTAGTGCGTTTGGTGCTTAATGTTTTCTTTTGTTTTTTTTCTGAGATAGTCGGAGAAATAAATCTGCGGTGTACAGGCGGGTGGGACAGTAGAATATTAAAATTTAACAAAATCATTTTTATACGAAAAACTTGATTTTTAATTATTTACGAAATAACTTTATAGATAGTACTCAACACATAAATCCCCCTCCTCTTAGTGATCTGAGACCCTAGATGAGTGGTTCTTAAACTTCCTAATGCTGTGACCCTTTAATACAGCTCTTCATGTTGGGGCGACCCCCCCAACCATAATATTATTTTCGTTGCTACTTTATAAATATGTGTTTCCCGATGGTCTTATGTGACCCTTGTGTCAAAGGTCGTTCAACGCCCCCCCCCCCCACACAAAGGGGTCGCGACCCACAGGTTGAGAACCGCTGCTTTAGATGGTGCAGCAGTGTGTGGCCTTATAGTCGGGAGCCCTTTCGTCTTGGCGCCCTTTAACTTAGGCCACATTGACGGGGGCCCCCTTTGTCCGGGGGGGGGGCATATTGGCGTGGGTTCTTTTATGGTGGGTCCTGTTTGTCGGAGTCCGCGTGTCACGGGCAGTTTTGAAACCCTAGATAAGCCACTCCTCCCACTCACAGATTTATTATATGATTTCAGATATAAACATGAACAAAAAATCTCGCCGATGGGGTCACCGTCCCCCCCCCCTCCCTTCTTCCCGGTTTCAACCCTTAAATTATTATATTATTAGATTATATACTTGTGTGTTATAAGTGACTTTTGCTGATGTACGTTCACAGTGCGTGGCAAAAATAACATACACGCACAATCTAGCATCCGTCTCTCTCTCTGTCTCTCTCCCTCTCTCTCCCCCTCTCTCTCTCTGTCTCTCTCTGTCTCTCTCCCTCTCTCTCTTCCTCTCTCACTGTTCCCCCTTCTCTCTCTTCTTTCCCACCACGCTGTCAGTTTCTCTCTATCTCTACCTTTCTCCCTCTATCACTGCATATCTCTCTCTCTCTCTTTTTCTCTCTGTCCGTCTTTCATTTATTTTTGTGTTTCTCTGACTCTATTTTAACCTCTATTTACATTTTTCGCTCTCTCTCTCTCTCTCTCTCTCTCTCTCTCTCTTGCTCCCATTCACCTCTGCTTCACTATCTCCCTATCTATGTCACTACCTCTTTCGCCCCACTCTGTCCCACAGATTTTAGTTTATTCATCCTCAAACACCGCCCCCCCCCCCTTTAAACTCACCCTTTAAACACATAGAATTCATCAAGTCGACTTCACCACACCAAACCTACTGTGATTGGTTACAAGCGTGTATGAATACTTTGTGATCATTTGACGAAAGATTTTTTGAGTTTTGCCCTGAGGTTGGCCAGTCATCGTCAGTAATCAAAAAAAAATCGTCATTAAATCAACTCATCTACATTTTATGTGTTAAAGTCAAAGTATTTACTTTTTAAATCTACATTGGGGGGGGGTGGGGGGGGGGGCTCCTCCCTTCTATCCTAAATTCGGCCCTGCAGCTAAATGTCACATGTCAACTCAAAGTGTCCCTGCAGCTAAATGTCACATGTCAACTCAAAGTGTCCCTGCGTGCAGTCACCACGCGCAACAAACGCATGGATCTTTTAATTGGCTGGGTCACCGGGTCTACTCGTGACGTCACATGCTGACTGCGTGGGTCATTCGCGTGACTCTCTCTCTTGTCGGCTATCTGACTTGCATTGTCTTGTTGCAGTCTTGTCTGTCTTGTTGTAGCCTTGTCTGCCTTGGTGTACTCTTGGTTGTCTTGTTGTTATCTTGGCTGTCTAGTTGTAGTTTTGGCTGTCTTGTTGTATTCTTGTCTGTCTTGTCGTATTCTTGTCTGTCTTGTTGTATTCTGGTCTGTCTTGTCGTATTCTTTTCTGTCTTGTTGTAGTCTTGTCTGTCTTGTTGTAGTCTTGTCTGTCTTTTTGTATTCTTGTCTGTCTTGTTGTATTCTTGTCTGTCTTTTCGTCTTATTGTCTGTCTTGTTGTAATCTTGGTTGTCTTGTTGTAATCTTGGTTGTCTTGTTGTAATCTTGGTTGTCTTGTTCTCATCTCGTCTGCCTTGCTGCCTCGCGTTGTTCGTGTTCTGTTTGGGTTGTATTTGGTGTAGTGTTGTGATTTGGTTCTGTTGCACTGTAGCTTTGTGTTGTATGCTTGTGTTGTATGCTTGTGTTGTATGCTTGTGTTGTATGCTTGTGTTGTATGCTTGTGTTGTATGCTTGTGTTGTATGATTCTGTTGTATGCTTGTGTTGTATGCTTGTGTTGTATGATTCTGTTGTATGATTCTGTTGTATGATTCTGTTGTATGATTCTGTTGTATGATTATGTTGTATTTTTGTTATTGTTGTAATGTTGAATTGTTGTTCTTTGTTGATTTGTTATTTTTCGTATTGTTTTAATGTTGGGGTATTTTATTAATTCTTTATGCTGCAGTGGTTATACTGTGTTGTACTAAGTGTGTTGTACTAAGTGTGTTGTACTAAGTGTGTTGTACTAAGTGTGTTGTACTAAGTGTGTTGTACTAAGTGTGTTGTACTAAGTGTGTTGTACTAAGTGTGTTGTAGTAAGTGTGTTGTACTAAGTGTGTTGTACTAAGTGTGTTGTACTAAGTGTGTTGTACTCAGTGTGTTGTACTAAGTGTGTTGTACTAAGTGTGTTGTTGTAAGTGTGTTGTAGTAAGTGTGTTGTACTCAGTGTGTTGTAGTAAGTGTGTTGTAGTAAGTGTGTTGTACTAAGTGTGTTGTATTCAGTGTGTTGTACTAAGTGTGTTGTACTAAGTGTGTTGTACTAAGTGTGTTGTACTAAGTGTGTTGTACTAAGTGTGTTGTAGTAAGTGTGTTGTACTAAGTGTGTTGTACTAAGTGTGTTGTACTAAGTGTGTTGTACTCAGTGTGTTGTACTAAGTGTGTTGTACTAAGTGTGTTGTTGTAAGTGTGTTGTAGTAAGTGTGTTGTACTCAGTGTGTTGTAGTAAGTGTGTTGTAGTAAGTGTGTTGTACTAAGTGTGTTGTATTCAGTGTGTTGTACTAAGTGTGTTGTACTAAGTGTGTTGTACTAAGTGTGTTGTACTAAGTGTGTTGTACTAAGTGTGTTGTAGTAAGTGTGTTGTACTCAGTGTGTTGTACTAAGTGTGTTGTACTAAGTGTGTTGTACTAAGTGTGTTGTAGTAAGTGTGTTGTACTCAGTGTGTTGTACTAAGTGTTTTGTACTAACTGTGTTGTACTAAGTGTGTTGTTGTAAGTGCGTTGTACTAAGTGTGTTGTACTCAGTGTGTTGTACTAAGTGTGTTGTACTAATTATCTTATACTAAGTGTTGTACTAAAGCAGGGAATGAAAACACCGGTCCCCTGCAACCTTTAATCGGGCCTTCTGTTTCTGCTACTCTAGTGGCCCCCATGTTGCTGTTAGCCTTAATGCCCTATGTTGCTGTTTGTCTCATGGCTCTATGGTTGCTGTTTGCCTTAGGGTCCTATCTTGCTCCCTAACCCCTAACCCAAAACCAAACCCTAACCCAAACCCTAGCCCTACCCCTAGCCCTACCTCTAACCCTAACCCTAACCCTAACCAGAGAGAGGTTGATTAAATGATCTTAGATGTAACCCAACACAATAGTTCTTCTCGGAACTTGAACAGTCTCCTGACCCAGTGACGTAGAGCTCGTGACCTCCGGGGCGGTCCTTGAGTTGTCTGCCCCTAATTCACGACCACCACAACGCATACAAATATGATACAAAATACATACACAAAAATTGGCAATGTGAAATAGACCGAAATTGTGCCCCCCTCCCTTTTCCCCCCAAAATTGCTTCCCGGGAAGGACGAACGCCACCTTTTACCCTTTAGAATGTCCTACTGTTAGGTAATGTCCTACTGTTAGGCAATGCCCTACTGTTAGGTAATGTCCTACTGTTAGGTAATGTCCTACTGTTAGGTAATGTCCATGTGATGTCGTATATTAGCAGTGAATGGGGTAACGCCATAGCGCACACATCTTGTACAGTTTCACTCTTACTCACAGGGGAACCCACTTGCTCCCACTTTGCAAGGGGGGGGGGGGAAATAGTTCTATAATGGATATAAGGTAGAGGTGAAAAAACAGCACTCGTACCCAGTTGCGTATCAGTGGGCTGGGAAAGAAATACGCCCTTGGTGGCGGGGAGGGGGGGGGGCGCCGCCCAGTGATTTATGTGGTGGCATCTGCACGCCCCGAATGTGCGTGCCTGCGTGTGGTCAACAACCGGAAGCGGCTACCTGCGAAGATCGGTTAATGTATGCGTCCCTTCTAATCGCCTCCCACGAAAGATAATCGTCTGCAACGTTAGATAATCTCCCACCGCAGTCCTCCACACTCGACTGCTGGGCTGTGAAGCAGCTTCAGATGGCGATCGAGGAAAAAAACAAATTTTAAAAATTTGAGGTTGAGAGTAAGACGGAGATAGTTGCAGGGTGGGATACTCTACTAGTTGGCGTTACATGAACACGGGTTATGTGGGGTTATTAAGACCCATATTTAATATATATATATATATATATATATATATATATATATATATATATATATATAATTTCTTTCTCACGGTCAATTTTATGTGCACTGTTTATAAAGAAAAAATTTGGCCTTAAAAAAAGCAGATTTTTTGTTTTTACTGAGTCATCGCCTCCTTGAACGACAATAAACATGGTCCTGGCATTGAAAGAGAAATATCGCATTCAGGCGCTCAATGAAAATGGTAATGCTATACACGAGTAATATCCTTTTAAAGATATATACTTTTCCCGAGGAAAAAAAAAATACAAAAAAAAAAAAAAAAAAAAAAA
>CAXITT010001527.1:36063-46774 GCA_964033795.1 Lymnaea stagnalis
GGGGGGGGGGGGGGGGGGGGTCGCAGGAGGTACTGTCTGAATGAGAGTGGGCCGCATCAAGTAATCCAAAAAAAAAGCGATTACAACTATTGCAATCTGCTCAACCTTTATAAATAACAAAAAAAAAATCATTAAGGTTTCTCAAAAACTACTCACTGTTGCCAGAGACCTGGCATAACAAAATATATAGAGACATTTTTAAAAAATAGAAAAATCAGAATTAGACTAGTCGGTGAGATTCGACTGAAACCGTCTCGGAGAGTAACGTTATAGATATGAGAATGGGGGGAAACGCGCCGGCGCATTTACACTTAACTTTTCTGTAATGTACAGGGACGCAAAATATCGTCTTGCGGGTCACAAATTGCTCGCGAGCTGCGAGTTTGAGACCCCTATATTAGATGTTTATTTATTAGTATTCACGATTATCTAATTTTTTATAAAAAGAATGTAAATATTTATACTTTCCCACATCATTTTCGATGTATGCAGAATGTATGCGGGAACGAATTTCAAAATATCTTAATATTCCATTTTCGGTTTCGGTTTCGGCTTCGGTTTCGGCCGAAATTCATTTTTAACTTTCCACCTTTTTTCGGTTTCGGCCGAAAGTCATTTTTAAACTTTCGGCCTTTTTTCGGCTTCGGCCGAAATCAGAAAATAACTTTCGGTCGGTCTCTAGTTCACACACAAGTCAATGAAGGTTGCTAGTGCCAGCATGGTTCACATACAAGTCAATGAATGATGCTAGTCCCAGCATGGCTCACACACAAGACTATGAAGGATGCTAGTACCAGCATGGTTCACGCACAAGTCAATGAAGGATGCTAGTCCCAGCATGGTTCACACACAAGTCAATGAATGACGCTAGTCCCAGCATGGCTCACATACAAGTCAATGAATGATGCTAGTCCAAGCATGGCTCACACACAAGACTAAGAAGGATGCTAGTCCCAGCATGGTTCACACACAAGTCAATGAAGGATGCTAGTCCCAGCATGGCTCACACACAAGTCAATGAATGATGCTAGTCCCAGCATGGCTAACACACAAGTCAATGAAGGATGCTAGTCCCAGCCATGGTTCACACACAAGACTATGAAGGATGCTAGTCCCAGCATGGTTCACACACAAGACTATGAATGATGCTAGTCCCAGCATGGCTCACACACAAGTCAATGAAGGATGCTAGTCCCAGCATGGTTCACATACAAGTCAATGAATGATGCTAGTCCCAGCATGGCTCACACACAAGACTATGAAGGATGCTAGTCCCAGCATGGTTCACACACAAGTCAATGAAGGATGCTAGTCCCAGCATGGCTCACACACAAGACTATGAAGAATGCTAGTCCCAGCATGGTTCACACACAAGTCAATGAAGGATGCTAGTCCCAGCATGGCTCACACACAAGTCAATGAATGATGCTAGTCCCAGCATGGCTAACACACAAGTCAATGAAGGATGCTAGTCCCAGCCATGGTTCACACACAAGACTATGAAGGATGCTAGTCCCAGCATGGTTCACACACAAGCCAATGAATGATGCTAGTCCCAGCATGGCTCACACACAAGTCAATGAAGGATGCTAGTCCCAGCATGGTTCACACACAAGTCAATGAATGATGCTAGTCCCAGCATGGCTCACACACAAGTCAATGAAGGATGCTAGTCCCAGCATGGTTCACACACAAGTCAATGAATGATGCTAGTCCCAGCATGGCTCACACACAAGTCAATGAAGGATGCTAGTCCCAGCATGGTTCACACACAAGTCAATGAATGATGCTAGTCCCAGCATGGCTCACACACAAGTCAATGAAGGATGCTAGTCCCAGCATGGTTCACACACAAGTCAATGAATGATGCTAGTCCCAGCATGGCTCACACACAAGTCAATGAAGGATGCTAGTCCCAGCATGGTTCACACACAAGTCAATGAATGATGCTAGTCCCAGCATGGCTCACACACAAGTCAATGAAGGATGCTAGTCCCAGCATGGTTCACACACAAGTCAATGAATGATGCTAGTCCCAGCATGGCTCACACACAAGTCAATGAAGGATGCTAGTCCCAGCATGGTTCACACACAAGTCAATGAATGATGCTAGTCCCAGCATGGCTCACACACAAGTCAATGAAGGATGCTAGTCCCAGCATGGTTCACACACAAGTCAATGAAGGATGCTAGCCCCAGCATGGTTCACACACAAGTCAATGAAGGATGCTAGTCCCAGCATGGTTCACACACAAGTCAATGAATGATGCTAGCCCCAGCATGGTTCACACACAAGTCAATGAAGGATGCTAGCCCCAGCATGGTTCACATACAAGTCAATGAATGATGCTAGCCCCAGCATGGTTCACACACAAGTCAATGAATGATGCTAGTCCCAGCATGGCTCACACACAAGTCAATGAATGATGCAAGAG
The DNA here is from genome assembly GCA_964033795.1 of Lymnaea stagnalis. Lineage (NCBI taxonomy): Eukaryota > Metazoa > Mollusca > Gastropoda > Lymnaeidae > Lymnaea > Lymnaea stagnalis. The sequence goes on from CAXITT010001527.1 coordinate 38,499, forward strand.
AAAAGAAAAAAAAAGAAAGGGAGACAAAGGATGAGCAATTCCAGAATGACGATACACATACATTCACTTCCGCCACATACAATTTTTACCAATTAGCCATACATTAATTTTTTTCGTACACAAATTTTCTCCAATGAAACATGCAATTACACCACCAATATACACCATCGCAAAGAGGGGGGGGGGTGGGCTCGGACGGGACTGCAACTGCAAGGGGCCTCGAATATTTAAGGGACCCAAAGTTGCCATGAGCACAAATATTTTTAAGTATCACCTTTGAATGCAAGGGTGGTGGGGGAGTGGGGCAGCTCCCCCACTTCGCTCCACCTTTCTACGTCAGTGCAGAGGGCACAAAACCAAAGAGTGGCACGGGTCCTCCAAAGGCGACGCGAGGGAAATGCAGCAACATTTAAAAAACACAACGAGACAAATGGCATGACGTTATAGGAATATCAACATAATAAAAAGCACACGCAAGCTAATATAGCCATACTTCAAAGACGTGACACAATACATCTGTTATAAAGCACACGGGTGAGGCCCATTCCCGTTGATCCCACCTACAAGTCCCATCTGGCCGCCGTCGTGTGCCAGGGATGTCTCGAGCTCAAGCCCATCAATTTCACGACGCCATGGGATATCAATTATCATTCATCATGTTCACTGACAGCAGCCACCAGTCACTTCATCTTTATTAGTGGAGGGACTCGGTGGTGCGGGGTTTTTTTGTGTGTTTTTTTTTTGGTGTGTCGCGACGAGATAGAGCGTTTAATGTCCAAATATGTGGGGAGCAGCCGTCAAGTTGTGAACGATGGACGTGCAGTCATCTCACGAAAACAAGATTCATTCGGAATCGAATAATTTGACCGAGTGCGAGATCATTTTCTTTTTTGGTTTCGGGTGGGGGAGGGGGGACGCATTTCAGGTTTGGTTTCGGGTGGGGGGGGGGGGGACGCATTTCAGGTTTTTGGATGGGCCGCATTTCAGGTTTTCGGGTGGGCCGCATTTCAGGTTTTCGGGTGGGCAGTGCCAGTGGACGGAGGCGTACCTGATGGGGGCATGGGGGAGGGGGCGTATAACCCGGGCGCCAGACTAGGGTTGCTGCAAAATGGACGTCTATGATCAATGTTCCCTCTAAGGTTTGTTGGTTCGTGTACAAAATCATACAGTTGTGTGCAAAGTTTTACAGCATCAATTTCTTTGAGTGCAAAATTTTACAGCACACAAATACAAACACACACTTGCATGGAAATTTGCTGCGTGGATACTCAAAACTGCTGCGCGGCGTCTGTGCAATAGCTTAAAGGGAATATTGTTTATGGTATTTAATGGATGGAAATAATGAGCTTCAGAGTTGAGGGAGGAAACTATGAATCTCGTCCCCTGGTGCCAAACATTCTGGCCACACCACTGCCAGTGGTCGTAGAGAAGGTGATGCATATGGATTGGTTCGCCGAGATGTCACTTTTTCTCTAAATGGTCGGCATTTTCTGACCACTGCAGACTTGGTGTCATAAAAAGGGAGCGCGGAACAAAAAAAAATAATTAGTTATTCTTTCAAAATCAACAGGTGCATTTTGTGAAATACCTCAATTAAATTTAAAAAAAAAAATTAGATTTGGAAAGGAATTGTTCAAGCGTTGGGGAAGGCATTAGTGAGTCCAGGGCCATTCATAAACTTAATTTACTCCGGTTGTGGCACGCCCCCCCCCCTCCCAGCTTAGATTCAATCCGGTAATGTAACATTGATTGACGCACGGGAAGGGATTAGTAGAAATAGAGAGCGTTGAAGCAAAAGTGGGGGTCCTCTTAGAACATTTTTGATAATTTCAAAATGCAGCAAGGCATTTTGGTTAATAATTGAATTCAGTGTTAAAAAAAAATATATTGTTTTAGACAATTTGGAAGTTGGGGTGTTTGAGACTTTTGAACGGGAAGTGCCGGCAACACAACCAGAGTAACGATCAAGAATCATCTTTTATTCTGGCTAATCCCAAAATGAACTAAATTCATTCCAAGTTGTGTCACCCTTCAAGGTATGCTTTTGACCCCAGCCTAGTCTCTCCTCTTTAACCTTTATTGTCCACAGAAAAGTTCTGATAAATGCATTTTAACACGAACCTACATTTAGTTTCACGCTACATTTTACACTTAAACGAAACTCAAAGGAATAAATGCCAGGTAAAATTTAGATGTCCCTTGACCTCAGAGAGCTAAATTGTACATCAGCAGGGGGGGTCTCGGATATTTTAGGGGCTTAAATTTTTGCTGTGAACAATTTAAAAAAAAAAAAAATTAGCCTTCGTAAAAAAAAAAAATATATAATATTTTAATGTATGTCCTGACCAAAGAAAGAATGTGCAGACGTGTAGATGAGCGCTCTAGCTAGAAGATTCGAAATGAATGTAGACGTTTCATTTTTTAATTTTTATGCACAGACTTTCTTTGTGTTATGCATTTAAAAAAATTATATTTTTTTATTTTTTTTTACGTTTTCGTGTGTCTTAACTCGTCTTTTAAAACAAGTCTTTTTTTAAAAATAAAAATAAATAAATAAATAAAAAAATATACATATACATATATATAAACATATATATTTAGCTTCTACTTTTTAGTATTAAAATGTTACTCCTTAAATTACCGTAGTCAAAAGTAGAATTATTTTCCCTTTTAAACATCAAATGCTCACGAAATCCCGTTTAAAGTGACTTAACTTTGTACCTTGGCACAAAACTAAAGAAAAAAAAAAGTAGATCCGAGCTCAGCCAACCACCCGTTCCTTTCAAGCAGACGCGGTCAACCAGGATAATTTGAATGGCAGTGTTTACCCGTCTACGTCCGCCCAGTATTAATGAGCTCGCTCACCCCACTACCCACCCTTGTCCAGCCGTTCACCAGGGGAACACTGCACGAGACAGACTCAGTCTTAAAATGTCACGTGTGTCAACATTAAAATGACTCTCCATAAGAGACTTAAACAAATTATTTTTTAAAAAAATGAATGAATACCGTGTGAATATACAAGTGGGGACTTTTATCACCAAAGAATAACAGTTAAAAAAAAAACAAAAAAAACAACAAACAAACAATAATAACCTTAGTTGCTGGTGCTTCTCAAACGTATGCATTTTTTTTTTAAAAATGGGTTTACAAATATACGCTTTAAATTTCCTTTCATTGAAGTGTAACTGTGAGGTATTCGTTTGCCTTGAAGAGGAATGGTTATCGCCCTGTTTTTTTTTAAAAAAAAATGAAATGGTTCGAGAGAGTTAAGGAGGGACGGAGGCTGCGCGAGTTGAACGTGAAAAGAAAGATCACCCATGTTTTTAATGCCATGGAAAAAAATAATCGCATTTACCTCCCATTCGAGGTCTTTTAAACAATAATATTAGTAACCGTCAAATAAGCTTAAGAAGAACAGGTTTAACCAGTTGTAAAAAAAAAAAAAATAATAATTTTAATTTTACAAAGCCAGAACTTTGTTTTGATCAAAGATTAATTATTTTAAATTGTTCAAATAACATGAAAAACATGAATAAATAAAAATAAAAATGTAAAAAGAAAGATAACCCATGTTTTTAATGCCAAGGAAAAAAATAAACGCATTTACCTCCCATTCGAGGTCTTTAAAAAAATAAAATTAGAAACCGTCAAATAAGCTTAAGAAGAACAGGTTTAACCAGTTGTAAAAAAAAAAAAAAATAATAATTTTAATTTTACAAAGCCAGAACTTTGTTTTGATCAAAGATTAATTATTTTAAATTGTTCAAATAACATGACAAACATGAATAAATAAAAATAAAAATGTGTACAACACTACCATTTGAGGTTGACGTTAGAGCGATTTATTAAAGACAATGGCCAATTGGATACATGGTGGTATGAAGAATTACGTGAGGTACTATACACATTTTTAAAAAAAATGGGACACATTAATTTACAAACATTTCTTGCTTTATTGCTAACACGAGAGGTGTAACAACGGTTCCGACACAGAGAAAAAGGTGGGGGGGGGGGCAGGAAGTGAGGTAACATCCTAAACTTTACTTAACATATCATTTAATTCAATACATTTCTGTAGAAACAGACACGGCTCTCGTTCTGGATACGCCACGGCATAATATGCAAAAAAACAACAACAAAAAACATATGTAACATTTTCATATACATTTGCTAAAAATTGTTTATCATGATGACGTGGTTGTCGTGATCATTAAAAAAATAAAATAGAGATGGACAACACACCATCGTTTAATCGAGAAATTTTAAAGAATTATAGTATCATGGTCAAACATCCAGACTCACAATTTTTTAACCTTACCATCTTACCACCGGTCAAAATAATGTTAAGGTTTTGTCTTAAATAAAATTAGCAACAATAAACTTTGCAAATAAACTAAAATAGACAAAGATTTTAATTCAGCAAATTAATACAATTTTTATAAAATTAAAAATAATTAATAAATTAAGTAATCAATAATCAGTAGTTTAATAACATAACAAATAAATAATGTGGTAAGTGATAAAAGCATGAAAGAAACACAAATGGACTGAGTTGGACTGAAGAAGTACAACATACAATAAGAATGCTTTAAACAAATAGGTCTTCGGAACAGTGAATGTATACACATATGAAAAATGCTACGAAATCTCACAGAAAATTTAACAGCTGATAGGAATTGTGCTGACTGAGAATTGACAGCTGACAGGGATTGTGCTGACTGAGAATTGACAGCTGACAGGGATTGTGCTGACTAAGAATTAACAACTGACAGGGATTGTGCTGACTGAGAATTGACAGCTGACAGGGATTGTGCTGACTGAGAATTGACAGCTGACAGGGATTGTGCTGACTGAAAATTGACAGCTGACAGGGATTGTGCTGACTAAGAATTAACAGCGGACAGGGATTGTGCTGACCAAGAATTAACAGCTGACAGGGATTGTGCTGACTGAGAATTACCAGCTGACAGGGATTGTGCTGACTAAGAATTAACAGCTGACAGGGATTTGCTGACTAAGAATTAACAGCTGGCAGGGATTGTGCTGACTAAGAATTAACAGCTGACAGGGATTTTGCTGACTAAGAATTAACAGCTGACAGGGATTGTGACGACTGAGAATTAACGGTTGAGAGGGATTGTGCTGACTGAAAATTAACAAGTGACAGGGATTGTGCTGACTGAGAATTAACAGCTGACAAGGTGTTGTGGTAAACTCGAGAACAATAAATCTCAGTGGCAGACATCGTAGCTGTCTTGTGTAGCACGTCCTTTTGATATCAATATATATTTTTTTGTCCCTAAAGCTATCCAATTGTTGGCATGTTCTAGCGTCCACCGCTTGGAAATGGGGCGGGCGTGTGTGTGTGGGGGAGGGGGGAGGGGGATCATTTGGCGGAGAGGAAGTTTCAGGGTGGCATTTATAAAAATAGTAATAAAAAAGATTCGATGCTATTGAAATTTTCCTCGAGGATATTGGAAAAAAAAAAAGGAAAATATGACACAGGTCGGACATTTCTGGTTTATAAGCTTTAATAACTGTCTTCACGCAATTTTCTGCAAGAAGAATAATAAGAATAATAAGAGGCTCCAATGAACACGAAGGAAAGTTGAGTTCTGGTTGTTCTATTTAATGGAACATCAAATCAAATAAGATATTTGTATCAAAGATTTTGCGTCATATTTTTTTAGCTTTACAACAACAACAAAAATTTAGTTACAAGAATTAGAATGAAATGAATTTATAGCATAATTTCTCAGTGTGAATACAAGGGAGCTATGAATTACAAAGCCTCGCTTCGAAATCAGCTGTACCCTCTTTCAAACTAAAGTAGTGTTCAACTTATGAGGAAATTAATTACATTTTTTTCTTTAAAAAAAAAAAAAAAAGAGAGAATACAAAGTGTTTTAATGGTCATTACATCTAAGGAAAATCCATCATGCTAATAACATTGTCATGAGGGGCTTGTTAACATAAGAGAAATTAATTTTAAATTTAATAGCAACACGTTCAAAACCGAGAGACAAAAAGATTTGAGAACCGTTCACGTTGCAATAAATAAATTCATACATAGAATTAATTTTTAACAAAAATCATAAAGGATTAAATTATAACTGATGTGAATATAACCACTGATGAAGCCCTTCATAAATATTTCGAGAACCCGTCATGCAGCAGTTAATTGTTTGGCCTCCTCATTGCGCATAATGAATCACCTGCTGGGTCTTGTAGCTCATCAGGAATTACAATTTTTAATTTAAAAAAAAATATATAATATTTTTTTTACAACTATTTTTAAAGCTTTATTAAACTGTGAAAGTTATATCAGAAACAAGATCTGGGAAAGCTTATAAATATAGCTCAAAACAAAAGAGAAAATAAAAACTTGAAGTTTGTCTCAAAAAAATCGAAAAGTGAACCTTAAATATCTTTTTCTCTTTCATTTTATTTTATTCCACGAAGAAGTCTTTATGCCGATGCGTCTGTGTTATTTTTCTCTAGATATTAAGCTTACCCCAATTCTTGCTCTTAGCATTTCCATTCAAATATCTTGAGCGCAGTCTACTCAATATAATTTTTAAAAATATCAGTATTGTTATTAATTTTTTAAAAATTGTCTATTGTAAACAACAACAAAAAGAAAAAATAACCAAAACAAAACTGTAACCGTCTATTATTTTTGTATAGATGTTACAGTTAATGTTACAGTTAATGTAACTGCTGATAAAGCAGAGAGCCACTATTAATTATTAACACAAACTGTTTCAAATTGTACCCATAACTTATCATTAACATTACTCTTCTTAACGGTGACGTAAAACTACTCGAGGGCGTCGTCACGTGACATCCAGCATTATAATAATATATCACCCTGGAAGTTGCACGGTCCAAAAAAAAAGGGGGGAGAGCTGTGATCCCTGCACTTTCATTTATTACACCTGATCACGGTTACTTCTATGCCAGAAACACATACTTACACCGTATAGCATGTAAATTTTTATAGAGCTGAATTTTTTTTTAAATTGGGTAAATTATAACATTTTTGTTATTGATTTTATAACGTTTGATGTTGTATTGTTTGATGTTTTATCGTTTGATGTTTTATCGTTTGATGTTATATTATTTGATGTTATATTGTTTGATGTTATATTATTTGATGCTATATTGTTTGATGTTATATTAATTGATGTTATAATATTTGATTTTATATTGTTTGAAGTCGACTATAGGAAAATTTAAGGGCCTTGTGTAACAGTTGAAGTCAGAATCAAAGAAAATTCAGTCCCATGAGGCTATCTAGGTTTAAACTTTTCTACAACGGCTCGAGCGGTTATACACCTGTCCGTATGGTAATGTAACCGCCCGTGTGGTCATAAAGCCGCCTGTGTGGTCATTACACCGTCCACAGTCGTTATACAACCGTCCGTGTGGTTGGCCGCATCCACGTATCGTCCGTCAAGGTGTCTGTCGATGAAGGCCTGGGGAGGACAAGAGTTTAAAAAAAAAAAAAACAAATCAAATATATTTTTAAAACAATCAAAAGCTACAGGTGACTGGTACTTGGCGAGCGTCTGAAAATGTTGGGTGTGTCAATGACGCCCAAGAACAACTTGGAGCCCGGTCCCATGACAAGGTAACAGGATTAAATGGTGGTTTACAAGTAACACTAGAAAATTGTGGTTTGAACAGGTAAGACTATTAAATGGTAGTATGCACAGGTAAAACTATTAAGTTGTGGTTTGAACAGGTAAGACTATTAAATTATGGTATGCACAGGTAAGACTATTAAATTGTGGTTTGAACAGGTAACACCATTAAATTGTGGTATGAATCGGTAAAACTACTAAATTGTGGTAATAATCCGATCACACTATTAAAAGGACTAAGTTTGTTGGATGATGAACAAAAATAACGCACTTTTTTAAGATGGTTTAAATTTTCTTGTTATTAATTTAATTTCCATCCTCCTGCCACTAAGCATGCACAGAATATAAATCCCGTCTAGCTCATTCTAGCCATGTTGCCTTAGAGAAGTTGATACGCAATAAAACGGTTTTGTTCCCGCTAGTTAAGAATATTAAAGAAAAAAAAGACAGTAGCAGATGAAGGGAGCAAGCTATGGCCAAGCAAGGGAGGAAACATAATTATGTGGAAAAAAAAACAAAAAAAAAAACTGGATTTCTCTGTTCAAGCTTAGTTAGAATTCAATGAACTCACAGAAAATACCCAGGCCAGGAAGAGGGCGACAGCCAGCCCCCCCCCCCCCCCCCCCC
>CAXITT010001527.1:57389-68845 GCA_964033795.1 Lymnaea stagnalis
TTTGAATTCCTTAATTTTTTAAAATTGTGGGTGTGTGTTGAGAAGAACGGTGCTAAACTTGAACAGTGCTAAATTGATTATATGCCCCCCACCCACCCCCCCCCCCCTTTTTTCTGAAATTACTACAAAGAGAGGTTCTTACGCTGATCCGTGCGGTCTATGTTTCTTAGCGCTTCTTCTTGTTCCCTGAGTAGGGCCCTCTGCTGTGCTTCCAGTTTGAGATTCGTCTCTGGGAGTTCTGGGTACATCCTTCTAAATGCCTTCCTTGTCTCTGCATCTGAACGATAGAGATCGTACTTAGTACTAACAGATTGAAAGGACACAGTTGTGTGGCAATTTTAGTTCTCTCTATCAAACAGTTGACACAGTGCACTGGCGTAGTTAGCAAAGTGCACTGGCGTAGTTAGCAAAGTGCACTGGCGTAGTTAGCAAAGTGCACTGGCGTAGTTAGCAAAGTGCACTGGCGTAGTTAGCAAAGTGCATGGCGTAGTTTGCAAAGTGTACTGGCGTAGTTAGCAAAGTGCACTGGCGTAGCTAGCAAGGTGCACGGATACAAATGTCAGAAAGTAGTCCACCCATTCTATACACATAAAACCAACCACGTTTTAAATTCTTGAGTGAACTTATTTCACTGCCGTACAATTGAAGTCATGTTTTTAATCTAACTTCTGTTTTTGTCTAAACAGGTCCCAAAAAAATTTAGAGTTCCACATCTTTCAACCCACTTGAAATTGTGTTCTAAAATTTTAGATAAAAGAAATAAAGTCCAGTGTGACAGTTTTAAAATTAACCACCCTTTTTAAATAACAAATTTTCAGTTGTCTAATGACCCCCCCCCCTCGACTCCTCTCCAACCACTCATCTCATTAGCCCATATCTCTCTTATATATATCTTTCTCTCTATCTCTCTCTCTATCTTTCTTTCTTACACTCTATTTCTTTTATTCTTTCTCCCTGTCTTTCCCTCTCTCTCTTTTCCTTACTTTCTAATTTCCACGTCCCATCTATTTCCCTCAATGTCTTCCCCTCAACCTCTGAATTTCTCCCTCTAGCCATTGCCACCCCCCCCCCTTTTCTCTCACCCCATCTCTCGATTCCCCATGCCTCTATCCCCTGTCAGTGTACTTAACCCACTCAGTTGACACATTCTGCCGGTCAATATATAACAGTTAGAAAAAAACCAAACCAAACTAACACCGAATTCCCATCTACACCCCTTTGATATCTTAGAAACGTCAAGGTGTGAGCATCACTTCTCACCTGTAGTACTTTCCAATGGGGTATAATTATTTCCCGATGGGTGATTTGTTTGATACCATGATACCATATTGAAGTAATCATATTCTATCTGTCCAGCAATTTTCGGTTACCTACTATCTTTATCATAGTATTTTTTTTTTTTTTTTTTTTTAAATTTTTTTTTATAAAACCGAAACACTTTAAGAATGAAGGACTTTATTTCCTGTCAAAAGAGAACAACTAAACAAAGATTGAAATCATCTCCCTTGCTCCGTGAATCATAGTATTTTTTTTTTTTTTTTTTAAATGTCTTGTTTAAATTCGACTTGTTCTGTTAACACCCTGCCCACCCAACACCCAACACCCAACACCCAAATTCTTAGACTTGATTAGATGCTTCCTTAGAAAAGCTTTTATGTTGGATGTGAATAACTTCCTGGCTACTAAGCTAAGTTGGGATGTTATTCCCTGTAGTCTGTGTTGTTTTTGCCGACGAATCCACTGTCAGGCGAAACGTTCTCTTCATTGTCTTTTTGGTCGTTAGTCAGGCGTTCGAATACCCAGTCCTTACACTTGACTACTTCACTTACACTTGACTACTTCACTTACACTTGACTACTTCACTTACACTTGACTACTTCACTTACACTTCACTACTTCACTTACACTTCACTACTTCACTTACACTTCACTACTTCACTTACACTTCACTACTTCACTTACACTTCACTACTTCACTTACACTTCACTACTTCACTTACACTTCACTACTTCACTTACACTTCACTACTTCACTTACACTTCACTACTTCACTTACACTTCACTACTTCACTTACACTTCACTACTTCACTTACACTTCACTACTTCACTTACACTTCACTACTTCACTTACACTTGAGCTACTATCACAAGTACGGTTACCTTTGTGTTTCAGCCTGTTAAATTCCTCGATCATCCTCCGGCTTGCCCAATCCGAGTCTGGGGGTGTCGGTGGCCTACAGGAAACACGTTAAATTGGAAGACTATTTATAATTTGTAATTAAAAACATATTATGGGGGTGTCGGTGGCCTACAGGAAACACGTTAAATTGGAAGACTCTATTTATAAATTGTAATTAAAAACATATTATGGGGGTGTCGGTGGCCTACAGGAAACACGTCAAATTGGAAGACTCTATTTATAATTTGTAATTAAAAACATATTATGGGGGTGTCGGTGGCCTACAGGAAACATGTTAAATTGGAAGACTCTATTTATAATTTGTAATTAAAAACATATTATGGGGGTGTCGGTGGCCTACAGGAAACATGTTAAATTGGAAGACTCTATTTATAATTTGTAATTAAAAACATATTATGGGGGTGTCGGTGGCCTACGGGAAACACGTTAAATTGGAAGACTCTATTTATAATTTGTAATTAAAAACATATTATGGGGGTGTCGGTGGCCTACAGGAAACATGTTAAATTGGAAGACTCTATTTATAATTTGTAATTAAAAACATATTATGGGGGTGTCGGTGGCCTACAGGAAACATGTTAAATTGGAAGACTCTATTTATAATTTGTAATTAAAAACATATTATGGGGGTGTCGGTGGCCTACGGGAAACACTTTAAATTGGAAGACTCTATTTATAATTTGTAATTAAAAACATATTATATGGGTGTCGGTGGCCTACGGGAAACACGTTAGATTGGAAGACTTTATTTACAGTTTGAAATTAAAATCAGGTACCGGGGCTTTGTTGCCCTACGGAAAATCCTGATCCAAATGCCGCGTGGTTCATCTATTGAGAGCTTGAGGCTAAAATCAGAATCATAGAGTGTATGTGGCCACCATGAAACATGTTTAATGGGAAGAATTTATTTACAGATTGAAGGTAACATCAGAGTCTGGGGAATGTGGCGGCCTTCGGGAAGACACGATACATGTACTGCATTTAATTTCAGTTTGAAATTAATTTTAATGGAAGATGGATAGAGCCATGATTTTTTTTTTTGGGACAATTCACTGGTGGAATAAACTTTGGAAGATCCTATCAGAATTTTTACTGCGTTTTTTAAAACTGCCACTTCAGATATATGGGTGACTAGTAAAATATCTTGAAGGTAACTCTTGTAGGGAACCAAAACTGGTGAGAGGTAGACTCTACAGTTTCCAATACCTGACAATTTATATATATATATATATATACAGTGATTTTTTTGTGCCCGGCGTACCGGCACCTTTTTCAACGTGGGGAAAAATTATTAATTTTCTTGTATTTTAACGTTTATTATTAATTTATTATATTATTAATTTGTTAAAATTGAATTATTTTAAAATTGCGCGTAATAAGTATTAAAATATAAAATGCGAAAAATCACTTTCGGTCGGTCTCTAGTCTGAAAGCATGAAAAGTTTCATCACGTTTGACGGGTTGCAGTTTTTTAATAAAACAAACAACGAAACAACTCATTTGCAATGACAATGGGTGAGAAACAGAGGACGTGTCAAGGTTTGCGGGTGCACCGCCAAAGGCGCTAAATGAAGATCATCTCTTTCACACAACATATGAAGCTCGTCTTTCACGTCAACGACGGTCCCATCCGTTTCTCCTGCCCATTTCAGTGACCTTGAAGTACTTGGATCTGTGTCTTTCCTCTATGCCCTCAGGTCGCAAGAAACTCAATTAAGGACTTCAAGGTCGCCGTAAGATTTCATACACGTAACAACCACGGTAATAGCCCGCCCCCCGCCCCCCCCCCCCCCCCCCCGGGATTTTCATACAATTATACTCGGCGGAACACATGTTTCTTTTTTTTTTTCCCCGCACAATACTGTCAGGTGCTTCACGAGTTGTCAAAACCATATTCAGTGGGGACCACTGGGTTTCAGGCTACAGTATGGTCATGGTCTTCAAAGGTTCTCAATTTAGGAAAGTATGGGTAACGTTTCAGGCTGTAGTTATACGATGAGTGCATACATAAGCGAACTCAGACTTATCAGATTAAAAACAGCGCATAAGGGGGACAAAACGGTTTGAATTAAAAGTTTATGACTTTGTGTTAACACTAATAACAAATTTAAAAAAAAATTTGAGTTCCCCTGAATTGTTGTTTAAAATGTTTCATGGTAGATTATTGAGTTGCCGTTTATGTTCTGAATAATGAATTTTATGAAGCGATATTTTTTAGACTATTTAAAAAAAACAACTTACAAAACACATTTTGTCAAGATCAAACATGGAGTGCAATAATTATCATTAGGGAACAAACAAAAAAATGTTTCCGGTTACAGAAATGAGGGGGAAAAAAAAGAAAAATTTAATTTAATTGGTCTCTAGACAACAACGCACTAAGATCAATTAGTCAATTATGTTAATTCTCAGTTGGGAGCATTTCGGCAATACCCTAAAATAACATTCAAAATGGCGGAGTTTGTGACAGCTCCACAAAGGGAAAAAAAGATGAAACTGTTTTCTTTGATGCGGTACGTTTCAAATTCCCCAATTAGGGAACCGCCACACTGTGAAATTGATCCTTCATGATGTGGATCACGAAACTAAAGTCCGCTGAGTGGTCATATTTCAAGCTATATTTTCAGTATCCAATGAGTTTGATTTAAGGTTATTGCATTCCTTATGAAGTCTTGGGATCACACCACGGCTTTCTTGTCCCCTAAGGCAAAGTACACCCATTTAGCAAATATTTAGTTTTAATCCTCAAATGACAGGTCCTGTAAGACGAGTTTCCGGCCCTCTTGATACAAAGCTTTACGAACAGAAACATATTTGGGGGCCCAAACACGAAATATAAAACTTGTGGCCTAAGACGAGTGATTCTCACTTTGTGGTACATAATACCCCCCTAATGGTAGAACAAAAGCTCTAGCGGGTGGAACACAGAGATTTTACAAGAAGACAAAATATCCCGTCATAATGTTGAACTATACGCTCAGATGGTTTCCTCTCGCCATGTACAACTTATAAAGTTTGTGATTAATTTTTTTCGATGAATAAATATTTATATAGCTTGCTGGGGGCAGCGCAAAGAGGTTGGGCGTGTCAAATAGGGGAAGAGGTGCATAAACTATAAATTATTCCAGACGACACTCCGTACATCCACCAATGCCTTTGTTGTAGTTACCCTATATAAAGTGGGCAGTGACGCGCTCTCATGCTGTTTTTTGACGGCGTTTAGGTGGTCAGTTAGCGTAGCAATGAGCGTACAGAATAAAAAAGAAAAAGCGTAGCAAATCAATGACATCCTATCCGTGCATAACCATGTGACTGTTCAAAACCCTTCTAACTAAACTTACGAAATCAATGACATCCTATCCGTGCATACCCATGGGACTGTTCAAAACCCTTCTAACTAAACTTACGAAATCAATGACATCCTATCCGTGCATAACCATGTGACTGTTCAAAACCCTTCTAACTAAACTTACGAAATCAATGACATCCTATCCGTGCATACCCATGGGACTGTTCAAAACCCTTCTAACTAAACTTACGAAATCAATGACATCCTATCCGTGCATAACCATGTGACTGTTAAAAACCCTTCTAAATAAACGTACGAAATCAATGACATCCTATCCGTGCATAACCATGTGACTGTTCAAAACCCTTCTAACTAAACTTACGAAATCAATGACATCCTATCCGTGCATAACCATGTGACTGTTCAAAACCCTTCTAAATAAACGTACGAAATCAATACTGTAAGCCAATAAAATTAAGAGCCCAGAACAGCTTAAAAACCCTAAGATGGTAAGGGGTACGAAATGAAGAGAAACCGGAGGTCATTTTTCAAGCTCGCAAGCTATTAAGCTAAAAGAAGAAACAAAAACCTGAAGACATTTCAAGGGATTTTTATGTCGTTCAACCACTGTTACAAATGTTTCACTCCTTAACTTCCATGAGGTGGACAAGATCCACTCGGGAATTATTATTATTATTATTTTAGATAAAAGCATTAATCAACGGCAAGGAAAGTCAACGCTCCCAATCTTACAGCCGCCGAAGGCTGCGGGTTTAGCTCTGTACAGGTGTCGGCAGTCTACTTTGACAGAGGTGCCATTTTTATTAATTTATATTTGCTAAAATATGATTTGGGGAGACGCATGTCATTTGATGTCATTAAAGATTAAACAAATATTTTTTTTTGAAATCCGCATCTATTCTTTTCAAAGAGCCGCATGTTGCCCACCACTGATTTAGTACAAGAATCCTTGTCTCACAGCCTGAAGTGAAAGACAAAGAGGGCATCATGGGTCTCACGAATGTTGTTCAGTGTCAAGCAGCACATTACAACGTGACAACAACTTACGGTGGGGGTCTTTTCAGCACTTTTACTTCTGTGTATGCTGGCTGCTTCTGTATTGAGGGAAAAAAAAAAAAGATGAAATGGAAAGACAAAATGATTTTATTTATAAAAATACGAGAAAAAAAAATATATCTATAAAAAGCCAAAATGAATGAATTTTTTAATAAAAGCCAACTCTGCGAACATCTGTCATGTGCAAGCTCCGTTGGTCACTCATAGATCGGATGAACTTAGTTTCTGCTTAGATAAGTTCCTCATTATTTTATTTGACGGCTACTCTATCTGTAATGATATAGTTTTCGAATGAAAGTGTAAGATGCCTTTCTCTGGCCATCCCTCACACACTTTTCCCACAACTTAAATAAAAATGAATTTCGAACTAAGTTGTAATGATCTAGGTTCACGTGGCCTGCCCTTGGATGACGGATTCATATTTCCGTATGCCTCCTTCGACATTTCGTTACGAAATCGCCGTTGCTTGGGTGTTTTCAGAAGACTTGTACTAATATTGGTCGGTATATTTTATGGATATTGAGAAGAAAAGACATGGATCGTTGTTATAGCATGTGTTTTGACCTAATATTACTTCAACGTAGAGCTAAGGCGAAAAACCATTCCGATCTCACTTTTTTTGTTTTTATATTGACATCACCGAATAAATGTGTAGCGCTGTACCGACCCAAAACCCCTCCCTTGATTTGGAAAAGGTTGTTTACATTCTCATTTGCTCTAAAGTATGCTATCCGGTGATGCACGTGCTAGTATTTTTCACCCGGGGAGGTGGGGGTGGGGGTCCAACTTCCTCCCTATAAATAGGCGGCAGTTTCCTTAGCCGAGGGAGATATGTTGGCTATATTTCCTGGAAATTTAAGATACGTATTATAAATGCATTACTGTACTCTTTATGTGTGTTTTAAAAAAATAAATATTTGTATATTTCGAGGATAGATCAGGAAAAAAAAGTTATTATAATAAAAAATAATAAATGTTGAGCAAGGTACTCACCAGCTGAGCCCTTAACAGCTCCTCAATTTTTTTCCTTTCTTCTATGAGCCTCCTTCTAGTCTCATCCATGTCACTCAGTAATGTCGTACCTAGAAACAGGTAGATACATGGTCTAACTAAACAGTATGCGACAGATGGATAGCCATACAGGGTCTAATAAATTTATAATATATAGATACGCCATCCATGGTTTAATGAATACGAAACAGATAGAAACACCATACAAGGTCTAATAAATTTAAAATATATAGATACGCCATCCATAGTCTAATGAATATGAAACAGATAGATACACTACACATGGTCTAATGAGCATGACTTATTATTATCTTTGTAAAGCTCCTATCCTTTAACACGCCAAGGTCCTACAAAGATCCCTGCATTCATTAAAATCAAAATTCACATTTGACAGCAATGCTCATAATAAGTAGACCATTTAAAAAAAAAAAAAAGTAAAAAAAAAATATTTGTCAAATTTGAAAACAAAAACAATAAACAAATAATTGAAAACGGACGTTAAAAAAAGTGTCACAAAATAAAAACCAAGGTCCTAAAAAGAACCCTGCATTCATTAAAAACAAAATTCACATTTGACAGCAATGCTCATAATAAGTAAACCATTTAAAAAAAAAAAAAAGTAAAAAAAAAAATATTTGTCAAATTTGAAAGCAAAGACATTAAACAAATAATTGAAACCGGACGTTAAAAACAGTGTCTCAAAATAAAACAATGTGTGGTACATGGAGAACTCTCCTGCCTATTAGCCGTGCGTTAAAAAGAATTTTATCGCGACGCTACTTAAGAATAATTGTTTTTGAAAATTGTTTTATTTATTTTTGTCTGGATATCAGATATACTTGATCTTTTGATAAATTAATCATTTTTTTAAGTATGAAGTTTCAAACTTGTTTAGAGCCCACGAAGACGAAGGTAAAGTGTCCGAAGAACCAGTACTCTTAAGGTTAAAACAGTACGAATTATCACCCTCGCCCTTAACAAGAAACAATGAGACGGTCTCAATAGTACTGTCTCATACTTTATGCTATCTTAGTTCTACTCAATCAATAGTAGTTTATCAATCAAAAATAGTAGATCAATCAATAGTAGTATATCTAGCAATTGTAGTGTATCAATCATTAGTAGCATACCAAGCAAAAGTAGTTATCAATCAAACTGTTCATCGTATACATTTTAGTTTTTGAAAAAAGGGAAAGATATCAGTTTTCAAATACTTGTGTCCATCAACACAGCCGATGATACCACATAAAGAATCGATGAAAACAAAACAACGTCCACAAATCAACCTGCCAGTCATCCCGCCAATCATCCCATCGTCGTTGCTACACTTAGGCTATGGAACGTGTCAGCGTCATCGACCCCAAAAACCATCACAAACGTTAAAATCCCTGAGCAGCCCACTCATGTACAAATCAATCCAATATCATATCCAAATACTCTGTCAAGGTAACAGTAACTTCCGTACAATGTGCACATCGATATAAACACGTCGGTCTGTCATGTTGTTGTTTGACATAAAATGCACTGTGACAAAACATTCAAAGACACAAAATAACAATGACACGTGATTTAAAATTAAAATAAAATGGCGAGGGGGGCGCTTCATAAAGTATTAATGAAGTTACATGAAGGTACAAGATGTTATATGAAGTGAAATGAAGTTACATGAAGGTACAAGATGTTATATGAAGTGAAATGAAGGTACATGAAGGTACACGATGTTATATGAAGTGAAATGAAGGTAAATGAAGGTACAAGATGTTATATGAAGTGAAATGAAGGTACATGAAGGTACAATATGTTATATGAAGTGAAATGAAGGTACATGAAGGTACAAGATGTTATATGAAGTGAAATGAAGGTACATGAAGGTACAAGATGTTATATGAAGTGAAATGAAGGTACATGAAGGTACAAGATGTTATATGAAGTGAAATGAAGGTACATGAAGGTACAAGATGTTATATGAAGTGAAATGAAGGTACATGAAGGTACATGAAGGTACAATATGTTATATGAAGTGAAATGAAGGTACATGAAGTTACAATATGTTATATGAAGTGAAATGAAGGTACATGAAGGTACAAGATGTTATATGAAGTGAAATGAAGGTACATGAAGGTACAAGATGTTATATGAAGTGAAATGAAGGTACATGAAGGTACAAGATGTTATATGAAGTGAAATGAAGGTACATGAAGGTACAAGATGTTATATGAAGTGAAATGAAGGTACATGAAGTTACATGAAGGTACAAGATGTTATATGAAGTGAAATGAAGGTACATGAAGTTACATGAAGGTACAAGATGTTATATGAAGTGAAATGAAGGTACATGAAGCTACATGAATGTACAAGATGTTATATGAAGTGAAATGAAGGCATGTGAAGTTAAAATGAAGGTACAAGAAGTTATATGAAGGTAAACGAAGTTACATGAAGGTACATGAAGGTAAATGAACGCTCATGGAGACACATGAAGGTTCATGAAGGCATATGAATGGTACATGATGGTACGTGAAGGTACATGAAGATACATGAAGGTACAGGAAGGTTCAGAGAGTCCTCCCACCCATTCATGTCCCCACCCATCAAATCTTAAACTCAAAAGTCTAACATTAAACTTACTGGGTGGCCGAAAGTCTAACATTAAACTTATTGGGTGGCCGAAGGTCTAACATGTAACTTACTGGATGGTCCAAAGTCTAACATTAAACTTACCGGGTGGTCGAAAGTCTAACATTAAACTTACTGGATGGCCGAAATTCTAACATTTAACTTAATGAGTGGCCCAAAGTCTAACATTTATCTTACTTGGTGGCCTGATCTGTATAGGCGCCGTCTTGGGCTGTAACGAGAATAAAAGTGTACTTGGAATTATTATAAATATAGAATTTGAAAACCCCAGACATGTAATTCTGTATCTGATGAGTTACCCAATTATGTTTCTAGATGTAACAAAAGGAGGCTGCAATCTGAAAGAGACGTTGAAGACGATACATTTATATTATCTGATCCCCTGTGTTCCAACTTTAAAAAAAAAAAGAAGTATAATTTGTACGCAATTAAAGCCAGTGTCCTGTTTGTTTTTATTTAAGGCAATGTTCAACAAACTTTTTAAAGGGCAATATTAAAAAACAAATTTTTTTAGCTGAAATTCCAAGAAGGTCGTGCAAAATGGGAAAATATAGAAAATAATACTATTTAAATTAGAAGTAAAATCATAATTTCATAAGGTTTTTTTTTGTTGGTATTTTTAATGTCTGTCCGTGTGTTAAGGCATTCAAAGCATATGGCCTCAGCCAGTTCATCGTCGACCGATATTTAATGGATCTACAAGGCCTTAGATCTGGAGGCTCATCAGATAATGTGTCAGCAGAAATATATGTGACAGGATTCATTTTTACGATAACTGCGACAGGTCAACTCTCACGTTATCTGTGACAGGTCCACTGTCACAATATATGTGACAGATCCACTCTCACGTTATCTGTGACAGGTCCACTGTCCCGATATATGTGATAGGTCCACTAACACGATATCCGTGACAGGTCCGCCTCTCACGGCATCTGTGACGGGTCCACTCTCACGTTATCTGTGACAGGTCCACTAACACGATATCCGTGACAGGTCCGCCTCTCACGGCATCTGTGACGGGTCCACTAATACGCTGTCAGTGACATGCACACCCAAACGAAACCTGTGGCAGGTCCACCAAGATGCCTAGAGATCGCAGGTCCACTGAGACGCCTAGAGATCGCAGGTCCACCGAGACGCCTAGAGATCGCAGGTCCACCGAGACGCCTAGAGATCGCAGGTCCACCGAGACGCCTAGAGATCGCAGGTCCACCGAGACGCCTAGAGATCGCAGGTCCAC
>CAXITT010001528.1:0-23662 GCA_964033795.1 Lymnaea stagnalis
TTAATCAATAGCACTGCACAACAAAATAGTGTCTTAAATCAATAGCACTAAACAACAAATAGTGTCTTAAATCAATAGCACTACACAACAAAATAGTGTCTTAAATCAATAGCACTACACAACAAAAAAGTGTCTTAAATCAATAGCACTACACAACAAAATAGTGTCTTAAATCAATAGCGCTACACAACAAAATAGTGTCTTAAATTAATAGCACTACACAACAAAATAGTGTCTTAAATCAATAGCATTACACAAGAAAATAGTGTCTTAAATCAATAGCGCTACACAACAAAATATTGTCTTAAATCAATAGCACTAAACAACAAAATAGTGTTTTAAATCAATAGCGCTACACAACAAAATATTGTCTTAAATCAATAGCGCTACACAACAAAATAGTGTCTTAAATCAATAGCACTACACAACAAAATTAGTGTCTTAAATCAATAGCACTACACAACAAAATAGTGTCTTAAATCAATAGCGCTACACAACAAAATAGTGTCTTAAATCAATAGCGCTACACAACAAAATAGTGTCTTAAATCAATAGCGCTACACAACTAAATAGTGTCTTAAATCTATAGCGCTACACAACAAAATAGTCTCTTAAATCAATAGCACTACACAACAAAATAGTGTCTTAAATCAATAGCACTACACAACAAAATAGTGTCTTAAATCAATAGCGCTACACAACAAAATAGTGTCTTAAATCAATAGCACTACACAACAAAATAGTGTCTTAAATCAATAGCACTACACAACAAAATAGTGTCTTAAATCAATAGCACTACACAACAAAATAGTGTCTTAAATCAATAGCACTACACAACAAAATAGTGTCTTAAATCAATAGCACTACACAACAAAATAGTGTCTTAAATCAATAGCACTACACAACAAAATAGTGTCTTAAATCAATAGCACTACACAACAAAATAGTGTCTTAAATCAATAGCACTACACAACAAAATAGTGTCTTAAATCAATAGCACTACACAACAAAATAGTGTCTTAAATCAATAGCACTACACAACAAAATAGTGTCTTAAATCAATAGCACTACACAACAAAATAGTGTCTTAAATCAATAGCACTACACAACAAAATAGTGTCTTAAATCAATAGCACTACACAACAAAATAGTGTCTTAAATCAATAGCACTACACAACAAAATAGTGTCTTAAATCAATAGCACTACACAACAAAATAGTGTCTTAAATCAATAGCACTACACAACAAAATAGTGTCTTAAATCAATAGCACTACACAACAAAATAGTGTCTTAAATCAATAGCACTACACAACAAAATAGTGTCTTAAATCAATAGCACTACACAACAAAATAGTGTCTTAAATCAATAGCACTACACAACAAAATAGTGTCTTAAATCAATAGCACTACACAACAAAATAGTGTCTTAAATCAATAGCACTACACAACAAAATAGTGTCTTAAATCAATAGCACTACACAACAAAATAGTGTCTTAAATCAATAGCACTACACAACAAAATAGTGTCTTAAATCAATAGCACTACACAACAAAATAGTGTCTTAAATCAATAGCGCTACACAACAAAATAGTGTCTTAAATCAATAGCACTACACAACAAAATAGTGTCTTAAATCAATAGCACTACACAACAAAATAGTGTCTTAAATCAATAGCACTAAACAACAAAATATTGTCTTAAATCAATAGCGCTACACAACAAAATAGTGTCTTAAATCAATAGCACTACACAACAAAATTCGTGTCTTAAATCAATAGCACTACACAACAAAATAGAGTCTTAAATCAATAGCGCTACACAACAAAATAGTGTCTTAAATCAATAGCGCTACACAACAAAATGGTGTCTTAAATCAATAGCGCTACACAACTAAATAGTGTCTTAAATCTATAGCGCTACACTACAAAATAGTCTCTTAAATCAATAGCACTACACAACAAAATAGTGTCTTAAATCAATAGCACTACACAACAAAATAGTGTCTTAAATCAATAGCGCTACACAACAAAATAGTGTCTTAAATCAATAGCGCTACACAACTAAATAGTGTCTTAAATCAATAGCGCTACACAACTAAATAGTGTCTTAAATCAATAGCGCTACACAACTAAATAGTGTCTTAAATCAATAGCACTACACAACAAAATAGTGTCTTAAATCAATAGCACTACACAACAAAATAGTGTCTTAAATCAATAGCGCTACACAACTAAATAGTGTCTTAAATCAATAGCGCTACACAACAAAATAGTGTCTTAAATCAATAGCACTACACAACTAAATAGTGTCTTAAATCAATAGCGCTACACAACAAAATAGTGTCTTAAATCAATAGCGCTACACAACTAAATAGTGACTTAAATCAATAGCGCTACACAACAAAATAGTGTCTTAAATCAATAGCACTACACAACAAAATAGTGTCTTAAATCAATAGCACTACACAACAAAATAGTGTCTTAAATCAATAGCACTACACAACAAAATAGTGTCTTAAATCAATAGCACTACACAACAAAATAGTGTCTTAAATCAATAGCACTACACAACAAAATAGTGTCTTAAATCAATAGCACTACACAACAAAATAGTGTCTTAAATCAATAGCACTACACAACAAAATAGTGTCTTAAATCAATAGCACTACACAACAAAATAGTGTCTTAAATCAATAGCACTACACAACAAAATAGTGTCTTAAATCAATAGCACTACACAACAAAATAGTGTCTTAAATCAATAGCACTACACAACAAAATAGTGTCTTAAATCAATAGCACTACACAACAAAATAGTGTCTTAAATCAATAGCACTACACAACAAAATAGTGTCTTAAATCAATAGCACTACACAACAAAATAGTGTCTTAAATCAATAGCACTACACAACAAAATAGTGTCTTAAATCAATAGCACTACACAACAAAATAGTGTCTTAAATCAATAGCACTACACAACAAAATAGTGTCTTAAATCAATAGCACTACACAACAAAATAGTGTCTTAAATCAATAGCACTACACAACAAAATAGTGTCTTAAATCAATAGCACTACACAACAAAATAGTGTCTTAAATCAATAGCACTACACAACAAAATAGTGTCTTAAATCAATAGCACTACACAACAAAATAGTGTCTTAAATCAATAGCGCTACACAACAAAATAGTGTCTTAAATCAATAGCGCTACACAACTAAATAGTGTCTTAAATCAATAGCACTACACAACAAAATAGTGTCTTAAATCAATAGCACTACACAACAAAATAGTGTCTTAAATCAATAGCGCTACACAACAAAATAGTGTCTTAAATCAATAGCGCTACACAACTAAATAGTGTCTTAAATCAATAGCGCTACACAACTAAATAGTGTCTTAAATCAATAGCGCTACACAAATATCATCAAATTACTGTGATGAAGGAAAATGATCAATTCCCACCATTAATAGAGGATTACATTACTGTAAATGTAATTCTGAAGGTGTCATCAAGTATATCACATGGATTATAGTGGATGTGAGCCTGATTTCAAAGAATCAAAATGTCTGACTGATGTCTTTTAACTCTGCGTCCTGGTCATTGCCTGTGTAACCAAACTGTATTGACAGAAAATCTGCCATAATATTATATTTACCTTTTATTGATTTTATTTCACATTGATAGTCTTGTACCAGTAATATTAAACCTGATCTGTCGATTTTATTGTTTGCAGTCTCCTTTTTATTTAGTGCAACCAGGGGTTTATGACAGGTTAAGAGATTAAAGTTTTCACCTAATGAATATTTTAGTAGTTTTGTGACAAACATAAAATATTGTTTATTTCATTTTGGTTGGGGTTTGCACACTTAGTATTTTCTGTATCTTCAATTTCTTTGGTCGAATAGTCTTTTTTCCTTATTTCGAAACCAGAGACATCTGCCAGGTCTCTTGCAAACTGAAGTCTATGAGGCGCAATATTCACACCTACTTTAAAGTTTTCAGATTGGCTTTGATGTTTTTGGTATGAATGCAGATATCTTCAACAAAAAGAACTACATTTGAAGAGTTTGATCTTCTAAAATTATTTGTGTTCAAGAGATGGTTCAGTTCTTTCTCCATAAGCATTTGGTATATGATATTGTTTGTGATTAAATGTAGGTCATTATGCGAAGAACATTTGTATGACCTATATTCTCAGTCACAACATCCTTGAGTTCTCCATTGAGTGATGTTAACTGATAACTAAAGTTCTTGATGTTGTTATCCTTGTCAGCATGTATCTTTACCAGTAGGCTCTATGCTAGAAATATCTTTGGTCATAGGTTTAAAAGTGTCAGGCCAAGTCTCATATTTCCCAATTAAGACTTTTATTTTACCTTATTTGATAAATAACTCTGGAGAATTTTCTGGTAAAGCTGGTCCATCTCAAATAATAAATGGACATACTGGACTTGACATGAGCACTGCTGTAGTATTCCTGAGTGAACATATTGAATTTCACATGACCACTGCTGTCAAAATTCCTTAGTGGGCATATTGGATTTGACATGACCACTGCTATAACAATTCATAAGTGGACATATTGGATTTGAAATAAACACTGCTGTAACAATTCCTGGGTGCGCATATTGGATTTGACATGACCACTTCTGTAAAAATTCCTGATAGGGCATACTGGATTCGACATGACAACAGCTGTAACAATTTCTGAGTAAACATATTGGATTTTACATAACCACAGCTGTAACAATTCCTAAGTGGGCATACTGGATTTGACATGACCACTGCTGTAGCAATTCATGAGTGGACATACGGGATTCGACATGACCACTGCTGTAGCAATTCCTGAGTGGATATGCTGGATTTGACATGACTACTACTATAACTATTCCTGCATGTAAATACTGGATTTGGCATGACCACAGCTGTAACAATTCCTTAGTGGGCATTTTGGATTTGACATGACCACTGCTGTAAAAATTCCTGAGTGAGCATATTGGATTTGACATGACCACTGCTGTAACAATTCCTGAGTGAGCATAATGGATTTGACATGACCACTGCTATAACAATTCCTGAATGGGCATACTGGATTTGACATGACCACTGCTGTAGCAATTCATGAGTGGACATACGGGATTCGACATGACCACTGCTGTAGCAATTCCTGAGTGGATATGCTGGATTTGACATGACTACTACTATAACTATTCCTGCATGTAAATACTGGATTTGGCATGACCACAGCTGTAACAATTCCTTAGTGGGCATTTTGGATTTGACATGACCACTGCTGTAAAAAATCCTGAGTGAGCATATTGGATTTGACATGACCACTGCTGTAACAATTCCTGAGTGAGCATAATGGATTTGACATGACCACTGCTATAACAATTCCTGAGTGGGCATACTGGATTTGATATGACCACTGCTGTAACTAATCCTGAGTGGGCATTTTGGATTATTTGACATGACCACTGCTGTAGCAATTCATGAGTGGACATTCGGGATTCGACATGACCACTGCTGTAGCAATTCCTGAGTGGATATGCTGGATTTGACATGACTACTACTATAACAATTACTGCATGTAAATACTGGATTTGGCATGACCACAGCTGTAACAATTCCTTAGTGGGCATTTTGGATTTGACATGACCACTGCTGTAAAAAATCCTGAGTGAGCATATTGGATTTGACATGACCACTGCTGTAACAATTCCTGAGTGAACATATTGGATTTGACATGACCACTGCTATAACAATTCCTGAGTGGGCATACTGGATTTGATATGACCACTGCTGTAACTAATCCTGAGTGGGCATTTTGGATTATTTGACATGACCACTGCTGTAGCAATTCATGAGTGGGCATTCGGGATTCGACATGACCACTGCTGTAGCAATTCCTGAGTGGATATGCTGGATTTGACAAGACTACTACTATAACTATTCCTGCATGTAAATACTGGATTTGGCATGACCACAGCTGTAACAATTCCTTAGTGGGCATTTTGGATTTGACATGACCACTGCTGTAAAAAATCCTGAGTGAGCATATTGGATTTGACATGACCACTGCTGTAACAATTCCTGAGTGAACATATTGGATTTGACATGACCACTGCTATAACAATTCCTGAGTGGGCATACTGGATTTGATATGACCACTGCTGTAACTAATCCTGAGTGGGCATTTTGGATTATTTGACATGACCACTGCTGTAGCAATTCATGAGTGGGCATTCGGGATTCGACATGACCACTGCTGTAGCAATTCCTGAGTGGATATGCTGGATTTGACATGACTACTACTATAACAATTAATGCATGTAAATACTGGATTTGGCATGAACACAGCTGTAACAATTCCTTAGTGGGCATTTTGGATTTGACATGACCACCGCTGTAAAAATTCCTGAGTGAGCATATTGGATTTGACATGTTCACTGCTGTAACAATTCCTGAGTGAACATATTGGATTTGACATGACCACTGCTATAACAATTCCTGAATGGGCATACTGGATTTGATATGACCACTGCTGTAACTAATCCTGAGTGGGCATACTGGATTTGACATGACCACTGCTGTAACAATTCCTGAATGAACATATTGGATTTTACATAACCACTTCTGTAACAATTCCTGAGTGGACATACTGGATTTGACAAGTTCTTTGCCGTAACCATTCCTTATAGCCATGGACAGTTTATATTAAAGGCTGTTTTCTTTCATTTATGTGACCGCTGTTAGCCAACACTAATGTTCTTGTTTCTTTTGTATACTATTTTCATCCATATTCTCTGTATCTACGACTATTGTAGTACAACCTGTGTCTCTTAAACACTATACAAGTTGGTTGTTTACATAAGCTAGGAAAAAGTCCATCTACACCCTCATTATTTGCTTTTTAATGCACTTAATGCGTGCCGCAGACTGTGTGTCTCATAAAATGTGTGTTTCTGACAATGCTTGTCTCTGGCAATATGAGTCTCTGACAATGCGTGTCTCAGACAATATGGTTCTCTGACCATGCGTGTCTCTGACATTATGGTCTTTGAAAATGCGTGACTCTATGACTTACTAAATCAACAAAGAGGCAGAGTCGAAAAAAAAAATGCCGTCCCCTGGAACGACTTTGTCAAGTGTCTGAGTATATTCTGCAACCTAAATGTCGACACTGGAACAATTATTTCTGAAATAAGTCCGATGACTGTGTGCATCTTGTCATGTGTCTGAGTATATTCTGCAACCTAAATGTCGACACTGTCTCAAAGGATTCCGAAATTTGTCCAATGACTGTGTTCATCTTGTCGTGTTAACATTTATATTGTTTAAAGGTTGTGTCATTAAATGGGACACACATGCTACAAAGAGAATTTGGGTTTACTCCCCAAAACCTGTCCATCTCTCTCGATGCAGCCCCTCAGAAAAATCCCGGTGTTTCGCGATATAACACTGTGTATTCATTGCTCTCACATCTTGTCCAGAGAAACAGATCTACATCAAGCAAATTAGACTGGGAGAAATAACTGGAAGAAAATAAATGAACTTAAACCAAAAGCTAACATAACTCCATGTAGGACAGAACATGGCAAAAACTTAGTCGTTTGCATACCTCCAGATCTCCCTCTAACTGATGGCGAACGATCCCTCCTTTCTAAAGGCCTTAAATTTATTCCTCTCAAATCTTCCATAGACCGCTATCAATTACTATCTGACTCTCATCATTATTTTCGATCTTTGAGACTACAGTACTACTTTTATGGCAGAGAAAACACACAACAGGAGGATGAATTGTTCTCATTTCAGAGACAGCGTAAGTCGACCTGGACACCACCATCGGATCAATCCAAAGCATTGGATCTCTACATCAGTAGCACTCAACATGATCTCAACAATCTCTCTCTCCCAAAACTTCGCCATTCCAACCTCTCTAAACAAGAATCTCAGGCGTTGTCTGCGTTACGTAAACGTAACGACATTGTGATCAAACGTGCCGACAAGGGTGGCGCTGTCGTGGTTTGGGATAAAAATTTATATATTAAGGAGGTTGATAAACAATTGAAGGATGAAAGATTCTATAAGCCCCTCAAGAATAACCCTATAGTTCAACATAATGGAATTGTGTATCAAACAATAAAAAAACTTATTAACGAATCAGCACTTCCAAAATCGGCCTCTTCGTTACACATTTTTAATAGTGACCTTGGCAAACCTTCTTTCTATTTGCTGCCTAAAATTCACAAAGTGGGCAACCCGGGACGACCTATTGTCTCGGCCTGCGCTTGCCCTACTGAACACATTTCAGAATTTCTTGATGAAGTCTTTCAACCCTATGTTACCTCTTTACCCTCCTACATTAAAGATACAAATCACGCTTTAGTGACATTCAATTCTCTAAACATCAACCCTGACACAAAACACCCACTGTTTTTACTTGATGTCTGCTCCTTATACACATCAATCCCACATGCTGACGGCCTTAGGGCCTTGAAATTTTTCCTAGAAAAAAAACCGCACTCCTCTATTCCTACTGACACTATCATCAGATTGGCTGAACTGGTACTTGAACTTAACTCCTTTGAATTTAATGGCCATTTCTTTGACCAAATCAGTGGTGTAGCCATGGGCACCAAAATGGGCCCCAGCTATGCTTGCCTATTCATGGGTCATTTTGAATATATGGTAGAGAGCATATACTGGCCATATTCCTGAATTTTATAGGAGATACATAGATGACGGCATAGGCATCACAAGCATGGAAACTAATGATCTCCAGAAATTTATAGATTTTTTAAACTCATTTCACCCATCAATAAAATTTACTTNGACCAAATCAGTGGTGTAGCCATGGGCACCAAAATGGGCCCCAGCTATGCTTGCCTATTCATGGGTCATTTTGAATATATGGTAGAGAGGGCATATACTGGCCATATTCCTGAATTTTATAGGAGATACATAGATGACGGCATAGGCATCACAAGCATGGAAACTAATGATCTCCAGAAATTTATAGATTATAGAATAGTTACAACCATCATTAAAACAATTACAACCATCATTAGAATAGTTGCAACCATCATTAGAACAATTACAACCATCATAAGAATAGTTACAACCATCATTAGAACAATTACAACCATCATTAGAATAATTACAACCATCATTAGAACAATTACAACCATCATTAGAACAATTTCAATCATCATTAGAATAGTAACAACATCATTAGAATAGTTACAACCATCATTAAAATAGTTGCAACCATCATAAGAAGAGTTACAACCATCATTAGAATAGTAACAACAATCATTAGTATAGTTGAAACCATCATTAGAATAGTTACAACCATCATTAGGACAATTAAAAACCATCATTACAATAGTTGCAACCATCATTGGAAAAATTACAACCATCATTAGAACAATTACAACCATCATTAGAATAATGAAACCATCATTAGAATAGTTACAGCCATCATTGGAATAGTTTCAACAATCATTGGAACAATTACAACCATCATTCGAATAGTTACAACCATAATAGGAAGAGTTACAACCATCAATAGAATAGTAACTACCATCATTAGTATAGTTGCAACCATCATTAGAATAGTTACAACCATCATTAAAACAATTACAACCGTCATTAGAATAGTTGCAACCATCATTAGAACAATTACAACCATCATAAGAATAGTTACAACCATCATTAGAACAATTACAACCATCATTAGAATAATTACAACCATCATTAGAACAATTACAACCATCATTAGAACAATTTCAATCATCATTAGAATAGTAACAACATCATTAGAATAGTTACAACCATCATTAAAATAGTTACAACCATCATAAGAAGAGTTACAACCATCATTAGAATAGTAACAACAATCATTAGTATAGTTGCAACCATCATTAGAATAGTTACAACCATCATTAGGACAATTAAAAACCATCATTAGAATAGTTGCAACCATCATTAGAAAAATTACAACCATCATTAGAACAATTACAACCATCAGTAGAATATTTACCACCATCATTTAAATAGTTACAACCATCATTGGAATAGTTACAACATCATTAGAATAGTTACAACCATCATTAGAATAGTTTCAACCATCATAAGAAGAGTTGCAACAATCATTAGAATAGTATCAAAAATCATTTGAATTGTTGCAACCATCATCAAAACAATTACAAAAATCACTATAATAGTTTCAACCATCATTAAAACAATTACAACCATCATAAGAACAATTATAACCATCATTAGAAATATTACAACCATCATTAGAAAAATTACAAACATCATTAGAAAAATTACAAACATCATTAGAAAAATTACAACCATCATTAGAACAATTACAACCATCATTAGAATAGTTACAGCAATCATTTGAACAATTACAGCCATCATTAGATCAATTACAACCACAATTAGAATAGTTAAAACCATCATTAGAATATTTGCAACCATCATTAGAACAATTACAACCATCATTAGAATAATAAAACCATCATTAGAATAGTAAAAGCCATCATTGGATAGTTTCAACAATCATTGGAACAATTACAACCATCATTAGGACAATTACAACCATCATTAGAATAGTAACATCATCATTAGAATAGTTACAACCATCATTAGAATAGTTACAACCATAATAGGAAGAGTTACAACCATCATTAGAATAGTAACTACCATCATTAGTATAGTTGCAACCATCATTAGAATAGTTACAACCATCATTAGAACAATTACAGCCATCATTAGAATAGTTGCAACCATCATTAGAACAATTACAATCATCATAAGAATAGTTACAACCATCATTAGAACAATTACAACCATAATTAGAATAATTACAACCTTCATTAGAACAATTACAACCATCATTAGAACAATTTCAACCATCATTAGAATAGTAACAACATCATTAGAATAGTTACAACCATCATTAAAATAGTTACAACCATAATAAGAGGAGTTACAACCATCATTAGAATAGTAACAACAATCATTAGTATAGTTGCAACCATCATTAGAATAGTTACAACCATCATTAGAACAATTAAAAATCATCATTAGAATAGTTGCAACCATCATTAGAAAAATTACAACCATCAGTAGAATATTTACCACCATCATTTAAATAGTTACAACCATCATTGGAATAGTTACAACATCATTAGAATAGTAAAAACCATCATTAGAATAGTTTCAACCATCATAAGAAGAGTTACAACCATCATTAGAATAGTATCAAAAATCATTAGTATAGTTGCAACAATCATTAGAATAGTTATAACCATCATCTGAACAATTACAACCATCATTAGAATAGTTGCAACCATCATTATAATAGTTGCAGCCATCATTAGAACAATTACAACCATCATTAGAACAGTTGCAACCATCATTATAATAGTTACAACCGTCATTAGAATAGTTACAGCCATCATTTGAACAATTACAACCATCATTAGATCAATTAAGGCCACCACTAGAATAGTTAAAACCATCATTAGAATAGTGGCAACCATCATTACAACAACTACAACCATCATTAGAATAGTTGCAACCATCATTAGAACAATTACAACTATCATTAGAAAATTTACAACCATCATTAGAATAGTTAAAACCATCATTACAATAGTTACAACCATCATTAGAATAGTTACAACAATCATTAGAATAGTTACAACCATCATAATAATAGTTACAACATCATTAGAATAATAATAAACCAACATTAGAACAATTACAACAATCATTAGAATAGTTTTAACCATCATTAGAATAGTTACAACCATCATTACAATAATTATAACCATTATTAGAATAGTTACAACCATCATTAGAATTGTTACAACCATCATTAGAAAAATCACAACCAACATTAGAATAGTTACAACAATCAGAATAGTTGCAACCATCATAAAATAGTTACAACCATCATTAGAATAGTTACAACCAACATTGGAATAATTACAACATCATTAGAATAGTTACAACCATCATTTGAATAGTTTCAACCATCATAAGAAGAGTTACAACCATCATCTGAACAATTACAACCATCATTAGAATAGTTGCAACCATCATTAGAATAGTTATAGCCATCATTAGAACAATAACAACCATCATTAGAACAGTTGCAACCATCATTATAATAGTTACAACCGTCATTAAAATAGTTACAGCCATCATTTGAACAATTACAACCATCATTAGATCAATTAAGACCACCACTAGAATAGTTAAAACCATCATTAGAATAGTGGCAACCATCATTAAAACAACTACAACCATCATTAGAATAGTTGCAACCATCATTAGAACAATTACAACCATCATTAGAAAATTTATAACCATCATTAGAATAGTTAAAACCATCATTACAATAGTTACAACCATCATTAGAATAGTTACAACAATCATTAGAATAGTTACAACCATCATAATAATAGTTACAACATCATTAGAATAATCATAAACCAATATTAGAACAATTACAACCATCATTAGAATAGTTTCAACCATCATTAGAATAGTTTCAACCATCATTACAATAATTATAACCATAATTAGAATAGTTACAACCATCATTAGAATTGTTACAACCATCATTAGAAAAATGACAACCAACATTAGAATAGTTACAACAATCAGAAAATAGTTAAAACCATCATTAGAATAGTTACAACCATCATTAGAATAGTGACAACCATCATTAAAATAGTTACAACCATCATTAGCACAAATACAACCATCATAAGAATAGTTACAACCATTATTAGAACAAATACAACCATCATTAGAATAGTTATAACATTATTAGAATAGTTATAACCATCATTAGAATAGTTACAACCATCATTAGAATAGTTACAACCATCATAAGAGGAGTTACAACCATCATTAGAATAGTAACAACTATAATTAGTATAGTTGCAACCATTATTAGAATAGTTACAACCATCATTAGAACAATTAAAACCATCATTAGAATAGTTGCAACCATCATTAGAACAATTACAACCATCATTAGAACAATTACAACCATCAGTAGAATATTTACAACCATCATTTAAATAGTTACAACCATCATTGGAATAGTTACAACATTATTAGAATAGTTAAAACCATCATTATAACAATTACAGCCATCATTAGAATAGTTACAACCATCATTAGAACAATTACAACAATCATTGGAACAATTACAACCATCATTAGAATAATTGCAACTATCATTAGAACAATTACAACTATCATTAGAACAATTACAACCATCATTAGAATAGTTACAACCATCATTGGAATAGTTACAACCATCATTAGAATAGTTACAACCATCATTAAAATAGTTACAACCCTTATCATAATTTTTACAACCATCATAAGAATAGTTACAACCATCATTTGAACTTTTGAAAGCAATGTGTCTTGTAGGACGTGCGCATACATTTAACAAAAGAATCATGTCAAAGGTTAAGAATGATAAAGTAAAAATTCAGGATGTTTTATTTAATGAGCTTTGCCTAAAAAAAATTTTTGTCAATAAATCCATTTGAAATTATTATGTGATGCATATTACCCCTTCTTGGACGCTTTAACACCTGTCTGTAGACTCTAGCTTGAAAGTGCGTGCTGTTTGCACTTCTAGATCTGTCAGTGGATCCTAGTTGGTCAGTTGATAGTTTTGCTCCTCTAGATCTGTCAGTGGATACAAGGTTTTCAATTTAGCTATTTGCTCTATTACTTAGTGATAAATTGTCAATCTAAGCTATTTGTAATATTTGTTCTATAAGTTGATCCCAGTTTGTAAGTTCATGCTTTTGTTCTATTAGATCTTTCAGTGGATCCTAAGTTGTCAGTTCACGCTATTTGATCTATTAGATCTGTCAGTTGATCCTAGTTGGCCAGTTTGCACTATTTGCTCCACTAGATCTGTCAGTTGATCCTAGTTGGCCAGTTTGCACTATTTGCTCCACAAGATCTGTCAGTTGATCCTAGTTGGCCAGTTTGCACTATTTGCTCCACAAGATCTGTCAGTTGATCCTAGTTGGCCAGTTTGCACTATTTGCTCCACAAGATCTGTCAGTTGATCCTAGTTGGCCAGTTTGCACTATTTGCTCCACAAGATCTGTCAGTTGATCCTAGTTGGCCAGTTTGCACTATTTGCTCCACAAGATCTGTCAGTTGATCCTAGTTGGCCAGTTTGCACTATTTGCTCCACAAGATCTGTCAGTTGATCCTAGTTGGCCAGTTTGCACTATTTGCTCCACTAGATCTGTCAGTTGATCCTAGTTGGCCAGTTTGCGCTATTTGCTCCACAAGATCTGTCAGTTGATCCTAGTTGGCCAGTTTGCGCTATTTGCTCCACTAGATCTGTCAGTGCCACCTCGGTTATTAATTCGTGCTATTTTCTCTGTGTGATCTGTTAGTTGATCCTAGTTTGTCAATCTAAGCGATTTGCTATATTTCTTCTATTACTTGATCATAGTTTGTCCATCTAAGCTTTCTGTTGTATTTGTTCTATTACTTGAAAACAGGTTTTCGATCTAAGCTATTTGCTATATGTTTCCTGAGTTGTCAGTTCAAGTTATTTTCTCTTTTTGTTCTATTTGTTAATCCTAGATTTTCACTTCACGTTATTTGTTTCATTATACTGCTCACGCCATTGATCCATTACAGCCCTGCACAACTCAAAATGTATGGCGGGCTGTAATATTTTATTAAAAGCTCAAGCGACCCAATAGAAAATAGGACAGGACTTGAGCGGGCTAAAAAAAAATAGGACAGGGGAAAAAGCTTTTCAGAAAATAATAAGAATGAAGAATATTTTGTTACTTCGCGGGCCGTAAAGTAGGTGTTGGGGTTGCATGCGGCCCGCGGGCCGTATGTTGTGCCGGACTGCTCTATTAGATCTTTCAGTGGATTCTGGGTCATCAGGACACGCTATTTGCTCTATTAGATCTGTCAGTAGATCCTAGGTTGACAGGAAATTATATTTATAACACTCATATAAGAAAAAAAAACGAATTTAGGGCCCCTGGCTTAATACTGGAATATTTTAAAATGGTTGTAATACTTCAAAAAACTTTTGGGGCGTCTTCATTTCCTACAATAAATATTAACACAAATATTTATCATATAAAAGTACTCAATAATGTTGACTATGTGCTTGTCTCCGGAACAAAATGCCCTTGCCCACACCCTGGATATATTTCCTGCGCATGCGCGCCGCTTGACCTAGATTGCTATCCGGACGGTATAGACCACTGATCCACTGTAACACCTCTTTGAACAATTGCAAGTCCAGTAACAATGGTAACTGAAGAGGCTTAAGAAAATATGGAACAACAACAATATAGCCCCCAGCACCAATATAAGGTGGATGCGCTCATTAGTCCTCTCCATTTTCCTGTATGCCTACGAATCCTGTAGATTAACAGCAGCACTTAAAAGGAAAATAAAGACGATGGAGTTGATTTTTTTTCCAAAGCATTCCTGGCATCTGCTATAGGGACCATATCTCCAATGATCAAGTGAAAGAAAGGGTTTGTCAGGCAAATGGGAGAACGATGACCTCCGGGCGACTGTAAAAAAAGTGCAAAATACAATGGATTTTGTTATCAAATGCCACGTGACAAGGAAACAAGGGCTCGCCAAAGAAATCATTCAGGGCACCACAAGAGGAGGCAGAAGAAGAGAAAGACAAAGAAAAAGATGGGAATATATCATCAAAGAGTGGATGGGACTAAAACTAGGCAATGCTGTGCGTAGTGCAGAAGACAGAGTCGAATTGAAGGGGATAGGCCATATGTTATCTGCTCGACATTGTATTTGAGACCTTCTGGGTATGACATAATCTGAAGGTTTTGAATGTTGAGGATTAATTTCCTTTCTTGGGGGACTTTGAGTTACTGAATTTTTTGACAGTCTATGACTCGGGGCTGTCTCATTGGGTAATGCTTTCCTGTCATTATATCCACAACCTGGTTCTGAATCTTCTTCTGCTCCGTACCTGGGTAGAAGTTGGTCTAAATGTGTCTTCCATATGTCACATTTAAATATAACTTTACCTTAAAAAGGCGTTGAGCCATAGCTTGGATTATTGTACCACAAGCCCATCGAGTTTTAGAGTCTGTTGTTGTTACATATAGTCTGATATACAGGAATATCCCTGGTTAACTGATTCACTAGGATGTCTGTATGTCCCTTAACGTACCATATATGTGTGTTGATTATGATTACGTTACTTCCAATGATTGACGTGTATTACTTGTCCTGAATCACAGTCGTCCATCAAAGATAATAATAAGACACGATAATAACAATTTGCATCACTATATATTTAATACTTGAATACGGCACATCACATGAAATAATGTTACTAAAGATCACAATAAGTATGGGTATCATATTTATAATCTATTCGGTACACTTCACCAATCAATATTAAGATATTGATCAATAACTAGAATAAACATGGCCAGCGCCAAATATATCTGAATCCTTGCCAACCGCCTTGACAATTAACTCTTGTCTATTCCATCCCATAATTCCTTAACTTCCTGTTATTTCTATTTAACAAAATAATACATTACTTTTACGAAACAAAATTGATATCTAAATATTAGATATGTGACAGTCCCATTACATATGTCTATTTGTCCCATTGCCGATTGTTCAGCAGTTGGCTAGGCGATAATCCACTAGCCAATGGTGTCCTACGCTACTGACGCATCAAGTCTTGTAGAGATTCTTTTAAAAGTAATGAGAATTTCCTTGGTGAGTTGTTGAAACTTTGAATCAGTTTGGCAGCTCCATTCGTAGCGGGATAATAGGGAGCGCCAGCGAGATGTACGATACCCCTCTCTTTACACCAATGCTGTAAATGTTCAGATATGTAGTTAGTAGCATTATCACTTAGTATGTTGTGTGGATAGTCGAAATTAGACAAATCTTCCCTCAGAAGATCAATGGGGGCTTTGGTTGATGTAGATGTTGGCTTGTGTATCCACGGGTATTTTGAATAAGCATCTATTATCACCAGCCAATGTAATTCTTTAAAGTTAATGGCGTAATTGATATTCACTAGACTCAGTGGTTTTCTGGAAGAATTAATGGGTGTATACTTGCTTTGTGGAGGTCTCTGGCGTGTGCAGCACACTGCCTGGCCTGTGACGAGCTGTAGATCTCAGGGTTGAAAATCGATGTAATCTTAATGTCGGGCGAAAAGTTTGGTCTCTCCAAACTTTTGCAACTTATCCCATATGTTAGTCCAAGGCACCACAACTCTGACTCCATCATATAATACGATACGCTTATTAACGTCCTTATATATAGAATGGTCATGTAGAATCACCAAGAGATACACAGATTCATCATTACACCATAATTCGCCCAACAGACTCAGACACACACACACTGTGTACCGTGAATTTATTAACACCCTCTTGACAAAGACATGACCTCTTTATATATATACTTTCGCCCCTGATCGCCAATATCATGCCTTGTTCACTCATGCTTGCCTTATTTTGGGTGAACATCATTTACTGTAATCTCGACATCATAATGGTTCTCAAAACTTTGACATCATGTTCCATCTCAATGATTTAAGCATCAAGACCTAGCCAATATACAGATGCTCTGGCTACTGTTTTATCCGTTCGATTACAACATGTCATGTATGCAGGCTTTGGAGGACATGAGTTTTTACATTTTTGGTACCACAATTCTTGAACCAGAAAATAGACATGTTGACTCCACTGAGAGTGAGTCTTGAATAATTTTAAAAGCTGCTAGGTTTGCTGCATCATTTTTCAAGTGTTCTTTATTTGTAAGGGACGGCCAGCCATCTTGAACATATCTCATTAGAGTAGACACAGTAGAATCTTTAAGTGACTCTTTAGCAAGTACTCCTGGGTCTGTTGGTCTGATCTGTAAACTGACATATTCTATCATACATACATTATCCATTTCTGCTTCACTTTCCTCAGCATTAAAAATGTCATCAGACGACTAAGAGCATCAGCATTGCAATGTTCAGTTGACTTATACAATTCAATGATATATTCATATTTGCTCAAGGTAAGAGCCCACCTGTTTTACCGCTTTGCTGGCAGTGGTGATGTTCCTTTCTCTGGTCCAAATATGCCTATCAGTGGTTTATGGTCGGTAACCAAAATAAACTTTCTTCCTTACAGTTATTGATGGCACGTAGATAGTGCAAAAATAATTGACATTACTTCCTTCTAAATCTGGCTCAATTTGCGTTGTGCCGATGTGAAAGATTTTATAAATGTTAGCAATAGGGCATTGACTGCCATCAGGATATCTGTGGAAATGAACATTTCCAATGCCAACATTAGAGGCGTCACAGGCTATGCCTATAGAACTGTATCAGAAGAGAACATTTGCTGGACTTTCCTAAAAGCTTCATCTTGTTCTGTTTTTCAGTTCCATGGTATGGTTTTTTTTTTATTTAAATAATTCAGTGGCTAAATTACAGTTTGATAAGCTTGGTAAGAACGTGTTGTAAAACTGCAAATGACCAAGAAATTACTGAAGACTGGAAATATCTGTGGGTTCCGTCATGGATGTAACTACATCTCCTTGGGGTCCTTTTGATATGCCATTGCTTGATAATTTATTCTCTAAATATTCAATCGACTGCTGGGGAAAAAAGCATTTCTCCGTCTTGCACTTTAATCCATTTTCATTCAGTCTGTTTAATAACCTGCGAAAGCTCATTTCATGGCCTTCCTTATTATTTCCGCTCACTAGAATGTCGTCCATGTACACTGCTACTCAAGGCGAATCTTGCGTAATTTAGTCCATGATTTCTTGGAAAAACGCTTGTACTTTGGCAATACCAAATGGTAAATGTGTTAGTAGCAATACACCATGTGCTTAATTCCAATTTCTCTTGAGTTTCTTTACCCAGCTTGATCTGATTGTAGGCATCAGCTAGCTAAATTTTTATGTAAAAATGTTCACCTGCCAATTTTCTCATAAGGTCTTCTGTAATTACATTGGTTACCTGTGTGTTTCTAACTGCTCATTTACAGTTTTCACGTGGTCACCACACACTCTAATTTTGGATTTTTTCCCCTGAAAAAGACTTCATTCTTCCTGGAACTACTGGATGCCCGACTTATTGTACTGAGCTGTTTCAACACTCTTGGGGATATTCCAGCCTCATAAGCGTCTGCGAGCAGCGCCTTTATTGGAAAATGAAAATTTCTACTTTTTATGCAAATTGGCTGTGCATATGGCTTGAACTTAATAATAAGATCAAAGTAGATCATTAGTCCAAGACCTGGTTCAAATTGTTGAGGAAATTCCTTGGAGATTGGCCCACAAGATTTGCTCATTGAGTTTTGATTGCTTATGTTATTTACATGTGTTTGAAAGAGGCTGTCCATTGAAATATCGAGGTTCTTTATTGCGTTCTGCACAAGAAATTTAAGTTGTGATCTCATACTATCACTACCGTCTCTTTCACACGTGCAGCAAGTTCCGACCGGTTTGAAAATTGCTCTGCTGCCTCGTGTTGTTTATTTCTTTTGGTGTGAACTTCATTGACAGGAATTTATTCATGGATAGTTTCTTTATCACACTTAGCTGCCTCTTGTGTTTCCACTGCACAGTTAACTGCCTCTTCTGTGACCATTGCAGAGATAGCTTCCTCTTCTGTTGCCACTGCAGAATTAGCTTCCTCTTCTGTTGCCATTGCACAGTTAGCTGCCCGTCTGTTTCCACTGCACAGTTAGCTACCCCTTATGTTTCCACTGCACATTTAGCTTCCTCTTCTGTTGCCACTGCACAGTTAGCTTCACTTTCTGTTTCTACTGCACAGTTAGCAGCCTCTTCTGTTTCTACTGCATATTTAACTGCCTCTTATATTTCAACTGAACCCTAAGCTGCCTCTTCTGTTTCCAATGCACAGTGAATTGCCTCTTCTGTTTCCATTGCAAACGTAGCTGCCTCTTCTGTTTCCATTGCAAACTTAGCTGCCTCTTCTGTTTCCACATCTATTTCAACTGCTTTTAAATGTTAATTATGTGTCCTTTATTCTAAATATAATTTTTAATGCCGCATCATTCTTCACAGAACACATAAATCTGGTCCTTTTTATATTACCATACTACCATGTGGATGCCTCTTGTCTGATTCGTGCTGCCATTGTCCTTAATCTTCCTACTGTTATTCAACCAAAACGTAAATCTTTCCCTCATCACAAATTTCTTTTGATCAAACTCTTCCATCATTAACAAATAACGTCTTCCATTGTTAATTGATACAAGGCTCGTTGTTGATCTCACTGTTTTACCAGCGTTGACAACATCTTGTCGAGCCCCGATGTTTGGTTGGCGAGGAATATGTGTGCTTGTTATTCCTTCTGTACAATGTTTGCCAACATACAAATCTGATATCTAGCATAATAGTCAGTAATGGTTTCTGAGTTTTATTGGGTTGTAAAGGGTTGTAATGGCCAGCATTTGTTATGTTTTTAGTATGTTTTCCCAAGAATAAACATTAACAAACAAAAAATATAAATAAATAAATAAATGAATATTGTGGAGAGTTCGCTGACCACCCAAGCTTGTGGAGAGTCGGACCGCGCCTGACGTAATCTGTCTGACCACCCAAGCTTGTGACCACGCACGAGCGCCGTCTCTGACGTAATCCGTCTGACCGAAGGAACTGACCGAAGGATCAAGCTTGTGGAGCACGACGGACCCAAGGATCAAACGCCTGACCAATTACGGCCGTCTGACACCCAGACACGACCATCCATCTGACCAGGGCATTTACCTGGGACGTCTAGACCGACAATTGAGAAGGGGGCGGGGTATAATCTGGACTGGGAGGTATAAATAGGGAAGAAGGTGGACGGACTACAGAGAGAGAGCAGGGAGAAGTGAGAGCAGGGAGAAGTGAGAGTTGGAAGATGAGTGATAGAGTAAGCAAGTGACAGATCAAATAAAGAACACGAGTTTAATGATCCAATGTATCACCGGAGTTGTTACTTATTTAGTACCAGATTTAGATGAAGTGTGTCAGATAGTAAGCAAGGTCCCTTACAAATGGTGGCAGCGGTGGGATTCTTAACCTTGCAACGACTCCGAAGAGACGTACATTTTCGTTAGCCGGACTAAATGAAAAGTACAAGGCGCGGAAGATTGACAGCAAGCACAATGTCTTCACAGCACGTACACAACATCCCAACGTACAGTGGAACGTCTACATGGCACACTTTTATCGTGCAGTTTGAGACCTCGGCAAGAATTTTCAAGTGGAGTGATGACGATAAACTCCTCTATCTCTGCTTTTCACTGAAGGATGCAGCTGCGGAATTCGCGTACAGC
This sequence comes from Lymnaea stagnalis, assembly GCA_964033795.1. Taxonomy (NCBI): domain Eukaryota; kingdom Metazoa; phylum Mollusca; class Gastropoda; family Lymnaeidae; genus Lymnaea; species Lymnaea stagnalis. The sequence continues at coordinate 21,413 of CAXITT010001528.1, forward strand.
GAATTAAGCGAAGCTGAGAGGGACAGCTACGAGAAACTCAAGGATGCCCTGGCTAATCGGTTTAAGGACCATCGAACACCTGCATTCTTTCAAAATGTTTTAGACAAACGCACGTTCTTGAAATCAGAGACTACAGCTGAGTACGCTACAGACCTCAAGAGATTGGTTACAAAAAGCTTCCCAATGGCAGACCAGGCTACAAGAGATGCCATTGGGTTTAAACAGTTCTTACGTGGGCTGCCTGACCAGTCTATGGCGACACAAGTTGGCACTATGGCTGTTCCTCCCACCGTGGACAAGGCGAGAGCTGCCTTGGATACAATCTTAAATCTGAGGGACAACGTTTGTTTACCAACACAGCAAGTAGCATCAATGGCTACCGACAATTTGGCCAGAGAGGTTAGCGGCCTGAGAGAGGACCTTAGGGAATTCATGGCCTCACAGCGAGGGGCAGTTACTCATTCGGCACGTGAAGGTAATCGGAGGGCGGAACTCAGATGTTTTGGCTGTGACCGAATCGGTCATATTTCACGGAATTGCCCAAACCAAGAGACCATTAGGACGAAATCTTCGTCGTTAAAACTAAATCACATCTCATCGAAGTCAAATGTTCACAACCTTCGTCCTAATTTTGTGTTTGTGCCTGTGAAAGTGTGCGGCGTTAGGACAGATTTCCTCATGGACACTGGAGCGGCCGTGACAATTTTGTCCAAGAGAGCTTTTAATAGAATGCAGCAGAGACCGAAGTTGAATACCCACCTCGTATTCCCAATGGCAGACCAGGCTACAAGAGATGCCATTGGGTTTAAACAGTTCTTACGTGGGCTGCCTGACCAGTCTATGGCGATACAAGTTGGCACTATGGCTGTTCCTCCCACCGTGGACAAGGCGAGAGCTGCCTTGGATACAATCTTAAATCTGAGGGACAACGTTTGTTTACCGACACAGCAAGTAGCATCAATAGCTACCGACCACTTGGCCAGAGAGATAAGCGGCCTGAGAGAGGACCTTAAGGAATTCATCGCCTCGCAGAGAGGAACAGTTAACCAGCCGGTGCGTGAAGGGAGAGGTAATCGGAGGGCGGAACCCAGGTGTTTTGGCTGTGACCGAATCGGTCATATTTCACGGAATTGCCCAAAACAAGAGACCATAAGGACGAAATCTTCGTCGTTAAAACTAAATCACATCTCATCGAAGTCAAATGTTCACAACCTTCGTCCTAATTTTGTGTTTGTGCCTGTGAAAGTGTGCGGCGTTAGGACAGATTTCCTCATGGACACTGGAGCGGCCGTGACAATTTTGTCCAAGAGATCTTTTAATAGAATGCAGCAGAGACCGAAGTTGAATACCCACCTCGTCCCATTACATCTACAGTCAGCCAGTGGTACGTCTATAAAACTCCATGGAGTCTGCGACCTCGACTTGCTCATTGGAGAGAAGGTTTACCCATGGACGGTGCATATCGCAGACATAACTGACGATGGTTATCTAGGATTCGATTTCCTATGTCACTATGACTTTTCATTTTCAATTAAAAAGGGGCTAAACCTACATAGACACAAGGTGCCAGTAATAACAAAATGTGTAAATTCAGTGACTCAACAGGACCAGTCTTATTCGTTGGTAGAAAACGGTGAGCTCAATGAGGAAGAGGACATTATTCCATTATCCACCACTAGTAACCAGTTGCCAGCAGCAGCTGTTGTGAAAATCAACATGGTGACGACTCGCAGTAAAATGTATCCTCCCGTGAACCCACATAAGCCCTCGCCCGGAGGAGCAACCACAAGTGATACTGGTCGAGCAAACTGCCCTGTGGACCCACCCCTCGTACCAAGCCAACCTATCCAATTACCTTGCCCTGAGTCGACATCAAACAGAAATGATCGGAATGCTGACCGAGAGCCGGGTGCAGTGTTTTGTGCAGACAATAGTGACTATAAATTCTTTGAAGGGTTAGACATATCCAAGGAAGATCTGAGAAGATTACAACAGGAAGATAATGACTTGAGTCATGTTTTTAAGTGGATCAAAGACAAAACAAAACCAAAAAGAGAGGAAATTAGTGGAGAATCGCCGGCTGTTAGGAACCTTTGGTTAAACCTTGATTTACTTATTGTTGTGGATGGAGTTTTATGTAAACGATGGTTTCATCCGGGTCGGAAGGATGAAATATTGAAAATTATGTTGCCTAGATCTCTTGTAAGCACAGTGTTAAAGAAAATGCACTCGTCAGTTTATGCTGGCCAT
>CAXITT010001528.1:24612-70485 GCA_964033795.1 Lymnaea stagnalis
CTGACGTAATCCGTCTGACCGAAGGATCAAGCTTGTGGAGCACGACGGACCCAAGGATCAAACGCCTGACCAATTACGGCCGTCTGACACCCAGACACGACCATCCATCTGACCAGGGCATTTACCTGGGACGTCTAGACCGACAATTGAGAAGGGGGCGGGGTATAATCTGGACTGGGAGGTATAAATAGGGAAGAAGGTGGACGGACTACAGAGAGAGAGCAGGGAGAAGTGAGAGCAGGGAGAAGTGAGAGTTGGAAGATGAGTGATAGAGTAAGCAAGTGACAGATCAAATAAAGAACACGAGTTTAATGATCCAATGTATCACCGGAGTTGTTACTTATTGAGTACCAGATTTAGATGAAGTGTGTCAGATAGTAAGCAAGGTCCCTTACAATATATATATTTAAACAAGTTCTGAATAGTGTCGACTCTATGCTTGTTTCAGCATTGCAACTATAATTAATATAACATTATTCCGATGCTAAGGAATTACTTGATTTCTTTAGTACATCTAATAAAGTACTGTGTAGTGTATTTGGGACATTGTTATTTCTTATCAGAGAGAGTCGGGTACAAAGAGAAAGAGAGAGAGAGAGCAGGAGAGAGTGAGAAATGCATTGTGAAGTTGAATATCTTCTTCTTCTTCTCTATCTTAAGGGCCCCCCGATCAATTTATTGATCCTTTTGGCTCCTCTGCAGGTAGAGGGGATTTGCAATGTTTCTGTGCCTGGTGTTGACGAGGACAATAGTATCGGCAAGACATGAGTTGCTTTGAGCAAATGCAGCAAAATATTAGCTAGCTTTTATGATTAATTGTACTGGACCATAGACGCCTCTATCCATAAAAATGACATCATATAAACATTACATTTACATTGATTAATGTTGTCGTAGACAACAAATCACTAGAACGGTGATAAAACATTTAGCTTGTGGGGGCAGATTTGTGGCCATTTCGAAATGAGTAACTATACTGGACCATAGACGCCTGCATCCATAAAAATGTCATCATATAAACGTTACATTATATTGATTAATGTTGCAGACAACAAAACCCTAGTTCAGTGATAAAACCTACAACTTTTGGGTGCATTTGTTACTATTTCAAATGTTATTGCGGTTATCAATTTTTTTTAATGGTGAAACACGTCTGGACGGGATGTTCGGCTATAAAAGGAAGGGAAAGAACTGTGACCGAACAAAGGGACTTGAACCATCTCGTTTAAACAAGTTACAAGTTGCTGAAAAATGTTTAAACTCATCCTAGCCTTGCTTTTTGCTGCCATATTTTGTGGTGAGTTGAAATAGTATTTATATTTTCGCAGTGATTGCAGTGTTGGTGGTCTATTTTCATTTTGAAAACTTGATAGACTAACTGACTATGTAACGAAAGTTTGCTGACAATAAATAAGTTTTATATAGTCAAAGACACTTTCAGTCGAATATGTTTTAAGTCCAATATGTTTTAAGCCCAAAATGCTTCAAGTCAAATATGTTTTAAGTCAAAACTGTTTGTAGTTAATTATGTTTTAAATCAAATATTTTTAAGTCAAATATGTTTAAGTCAAATATGTTTGATGTCAAATATGTTTAAAGTCAAATATGTTTTAAGTCAATTATGTCAAGCTAATGGTCGGAGAAAATAAAAATCCATTTATATATTTAACAAAATTGACGGTGGCGTTTCTTGATTAAATGCCAGCGGGGGGGGGGGGGGGGGTCTTTTTTTTTTTAAAAAAAAAATTTTTTTAAAAACCCACAAAAGATGTTAATAAAATGTTAAATTGTCTTATCAACTGAAAATATTTTACTGCCTTATACAAAATAGTCAAATAAAAAAGTCTTTATTTCTAATTATGCAACATTTTTACGATGTAACATAGAGCAGAGGCGTAGCGAGAGTGTTTGGCGCCCGGGGACAAGATTAGCACCCAGGGACAAGATTTATTTAAACGCGCCCTCTTTTATTTTGTCTACTCTCAAACCCATTTTTTTCATCATTAAAATAATATGAAAGCATATTTTGGCGCCCCTAACTAGCTGGCGCCCGGGGACAAGATTTGCACCCAGGGACAAGATTTATTTTAAATCACCCTCTTTTATTTTTTCTACTCTCAAACCCATTTTTTTCATCATTAAAATAATATGAAAGCATATTTTGGCGCCCCTAACTAGCTGGCGCCCGGGGACAAGATTTGCACCCAGGGACAAGATTTATTTTAAAGCGCCCTCTTTTAATTTTTCTACTCTCAAACCCATTTTTTTCATCATTAAAATAATATGAAAGCATATTTTGGCGCCCCTAACTAGCTTGCGCCAAGGGACATCTGTCCCTCCTGCCCCCCCCCCCCCCCCCCCACCCCCCCTCTGACTTTGAGCGTTTGTTTCCATTAGGACATAATTCAATAATGGGATCAATTGTTTTGCATTGGTTTGAGGATATTCAAAGTATCCAAATATAACAGAATGATGCTGAAATAAATAATCACGAATTGACCGACAAATTGAATCAATGTATTTGTTTTATGTCACAGAATGTGGCCCTGTCAGGGAAGACCTACTCTCCAAACGAAGTGATTCATGCAGTGGGGTGAAGGCATGCGTATTTCCCATGGTGGATAATGGCACTATCCAATTTCCTAATACTGATGAGCTTCACGCACAATTTTGTCAGTGAGTAAAGAGTTATTTTTTTTTAAAAAAGTCCTTTGGAAGCGAGTAAACATCGTTATCAGTTGCACAACAGCCCATGTGGGGCCCAGGCCTACTCCACCCCATCCTTCCATTCGGATTGCTCCATCGCTCTCAGCAGTTTATTATAACAGGGATAAATGTTGACATCTTTACAGAGAGTACCGGGCTTACAATGACTGTTATGAGGCCAACAAGGCCGATTGCAACGTTTTTTTGGGAACCCTCAACAGGGAGGGAAAGATTTCCGGCGCCTCTAGCATCTGTACACCTGAAGGCAGATCAAGTAGGTTTGATACAGTCATTTTTTTGAACAGATTTCTTTGTTACCCATGTCCCTTTGTCCCATTCTTTTAAAATAAAAGATATAAATAGTAAACAATAATATGTGTAAAAAGGGAAATCTCTTACAATGCGAAGGGCACTTTCAAAAGTATTTTTATCAACCTAAAACCTTGAATATTACAATTTTTAAAATCATAACTAAATGTGTCAACGCATCAAATGTACAAATATTTGAATTGAGCCTGCGTCTTGTTAAACGCATCTCACAGTCACCTTTGCCACGGTTGGTACTCCGTGTCTTACTGATTCCAACGAGAAAAACGTATCCAACGAGGGATATAAGGAATGTAAAGAATGGTTCTATTTTGATGTTTACCAAGCAAGGAAAAATTTGACCGATCAAGAATGGGAAACATACGACAAATGCCCGTAAGCTTATACTTTTTTTAATTAAAAAAAATATTCATAAATATATATATTTTTTTTTTTAATCAAATCGTCCCGTGATCTATTTTTTAATCGTATTATTCTGAAAGGAAATGCAGAATCACGTGATAATGATACGTTTCCATAGAAACAATGATATCGTCCGTTCTTCGTTCTGCCTTGTCAGGGAAGTAACACACAAGACAGGGGAAAAACCTGAAACAAAAGACAAGACGGAACAATGAATGCATCGGCAAAAGACCTTCATAACCGAAAAAAACCGAGTGAAACACAAAATAAACTAAAACAAAATAAAATAACCTAAGTGATTGTGTGAGGACTTTGAGAAAAATTATGTGTTGGTTAACCGTTGACCTAACCTGATCGCATTCAATTATATTACTTTTTACTCTGGTAATGAACAATTTGAGAAAGTTATCTTAAAGGGCAGATAACATTTTGACCAACTGTTTGCGCTCTGGATTCTCAACAGAAACTCAGTTAATCATCACCACCAATGACCCTCCATACCCAGGTCGACACGGCAATTCTCAACTTCTCCAAGGTGTTCGAAACTGTTCCACACAGCTTTCTTCTACATGAGCTCCACAGCTGGTGTCCGTCCTTCGAATGATGGACTAGGACCATCGAGTTTTCCAGTGTTGGATTTGCGCGGGTGATTTTTGTTTAAAGTAAGAAAGAGTTGCGCAGAGCCAACCTCGCCCGGGTCCACCATGTCCAGTGGCAACACTATGTGAAGACGACAAGGCATGGGTAAGGATGCAGGAGTTGTCGGATTGTTTCATTGTATACGGCTTACGGGGACTCCATCTCCAGGTTTGAGTTCATGGTTTCCTTCTCTTAGATGAGTTGATGACAAGGGTTAACGAGTCACATCCACCAGAGATGCTTGTGATGTTTTTGCATGTCTTTAGCTGGAATTCAATTCCAGACCACCAACTTGAGGTTTTCTCAGTTTAGATCATTCGGCCACCAAATCAAACTACATAACCTTCACTCCTGCCTCTCAACATTCCTAACACAACTTACGATGCAAGTAGTTGTGGAACACGTCCGATCATGGAAATCCACTGTAGACTCAGTAGTTCCACAAAGCACAGTGCTGGGCCCCGTTCTCTTCTTCTGTCATGTAACCAACCTTCCTTATACTGTAAAATCTCAAGTGATGCTGTTTGCAGATGACTGTCTTGTCTATGGAGAGATAAACGGTTACGATGACCACAACCACCTCCTAGCAGATTTAAGTGCCTTATGAATTGGGCGGACAAAAAGGCATGAAATTTAGTGAAAAAAAATTCTAAAAAATGAGCATCTCAAGAAAAAAAACATCAACCTATATGTACTCACTAAACGAGACAATCCTCCAACAAGTATCAAATAATCCATACCTTGGATTTCTGTTCTCAAATGACCTAAAATGGTCACCCCATATAAACAAATTTTTTTAAAAAAAAGTGAACACCACGCTTGGTTTCATTCGAAGAAATCTGCGCCACTGCCTAACTTCCTGCAAACGAAATGCCTACCTTGCACTCGTCCGTCCACTACTAGAATATGGTGCCATCATCTGGGACCCACACCTAAAGCAAGACGTGGACAAGATGGAGCCAATAAAACATAACGCAGTGCGCTTCATAGCACGTGACTACAAATCTACCAATCCTGGCTTCTTCACTGGTCTTTTAAAAAGATTGGACATCCCCTCCCTTAATGACAGACAACAAAAGCTCCGCCTAATATTCTTATAAAAATGTGGTCATGGGGCTAGTGCCGACCATCCCAGCTAACACGTACCTCACCCAACAGAAGCCGGGTGGATTGATTAGAGCCAAAGGCTCACTAAACACTGATTTCACCCTTGACAACCCCATCAACAATTACATCCAAAACAATAGCAAATGCTTCATCGTGCCTCGGTGTAACACAGTGCAGTGTAGACAATCATTCTTCCCACGCACAATAATTCCTTGGAATCACCTAGACAATGCCACTGTGGACTCGACATAGTTCGGAAACTTCAAGGCTGCCCTGGCATCTGCTAGGAGCTGTTAAGTAAAGCAACATCGCCCCCCAACAGTTGCACAGATGCCAGGGTATGGATGCAGCAACGCGCACTACCAGAACCAAAACAAAGTTTTAAAAAAATGAGAGAGTGTCTCATGCTAACTTTTAGAATATAGTGTTACATCAACAAGTGGACATTTTTTTTTACCTAGGGGACACACAGTCATATTCTGAAAACGCAAGTCTGTCTCAACGTTTGTGTCCTCAGATTGTAAGTTTCAGACAGACTTACGACATGACTTATTCTGTTTCAATTATATATCTAGAGATGCAGTCAAAGCTTAATATATATATTTATGTCGAGGACCACATACTCTAAACACGAAAGAAGACTCAATGGCTTCCACCTCAGATGCCTGCGCCACATCCTTGAAATTAAATGGCAAGGCAAAGTCCCCAACATGGATATCCTGTCCCAAACAAACATGTGTAGCTTCCCAGCCATGTTAATCCAAAGACGCCTCCGCTCGCTTGGACACGTCAAGCGAATGCAACCTGGTCGCATACCAAAGGACTTGCTATACAGCGAGCTGGCGACAGGGAAAAGGTCAGTTGGACGGCCTCTTCTGAGATACTTATACATATGCAAAAGAGACATGAAGTCGGCCAACATCGACATTTCAAACTGGGAGGAGCTGGCAGGCGATCGTTCATCATGGCGGGGCATCGTGAAGGCATGATCACTACATGCCGAGGATCAAAACAGGGCGGAAACAGCTGCAAAAAAAGCGAGGAGGCAGGCCGGTAAATACTTCTCCACCGCATTCGTGAGTGGGAAATAAAACAGGGACTGCCATTTGAGGATTGGTCTCACCAGTCACACCAAGAGCTGCAAGCAATAAAGATAATCTATCGTCTCCCGCAGACGGAAAGATGCCAAACATATACATATACACACACACATATATATTATATATATATATATATATATATATATATATATATATATATACATATATATATATGTTACGCACTGACTTGTATTGGGAGAAATTAATCTCCTATTTTAATTTTAATTGGCTCGTTGTAAGCAGTGTCTAACAAAGGACGATACCATAGAGTCAACAATATTAAAAAATACATATATATATATGTTACGCACTGACTTGTATTGGGAGAAATTAATCTCCTATTTTAATTTTAATTGGCTCGTTGTAAGCAGTGTCTAACAAAGGACGATACCATAGAGTCAACAATATTAAAAATACGACACCCAAAACAGTTTCTAGTTACAATTAATAAGATTTATTAAGTCTTAAGATAATTACAAAAGAAAATAAAATATAATGATAATCGTCAACTTACAGAATGGTAGATCTTGTACCGGTACAAAGTTAACACAGTTCGTATAATGTGCCAATGAATAATGATTAAATGCGAACTAAACACATATCTCTTCTATATCTTAAAGGCCCACGATCAATTTATTGATCATTTTGGCTCCTATGCATGTAGATGGGATTTGCAATGTTTCTGTTCCTGGTGTCGATGAGGAAATTTCACTGATTTCCAGTGCCATCTTGTGAGGGAATCATGCACTAGGGGTTTGAAGGCTTGAGGCAACAGACACAAATGTATACACATATGAGTATCAGCACACACATACACAAAGAATAATAAACGTCTCGTAAAGTTAATAATTTCTATCTGAATCTCTTCCTTCCGAACCTGTCAATCCTTTATATAGGTGGGTCTACCGACGCGTAAGCCCTGCCTTCCAGAAGCTACGCAGCATTTCTAGAACAATCACAATCATTCTACAACATACTATTTAGAACAGATTAATTATTTTTAGTGGCTGTCAGCATCAACACGACAGATCAAAAGACAAAGCCACACCAATCTGTGAACATAGCGTCTCATGCGGGGTCAATCAGAGTGAACGCACGAGAAAAATTATGTAAACAAGCTCTATATAACAATATATATATTGAGCCATTGAGTATATATATATATATATATATAAATATATATATATATATATATATATATATATATATATATATATATATATATGATCTTACTCATTTATTGACATGTCAACATAATTATCTATAGTATCCTGACTACATTTCTGAGATGTGTCATCTATGTGTTTAACGAGTTTTGTGGTGAAGTGATGGGTACATACATGGACATGTATTTTCGCAGTACCTTCAAGCCCTTGCTTTTATATTACAATTGTAGTCTTTCATTCTAGACATGCTTGTGAGTAAACCAACGTAAGCTTTGTTTTATTCAAATAATATTTGAGTGCACTTCCTCGAAACTTTCGTATTTAAAATAATTATTCGTATTTTTTAAGTCACTTTGTTTAGTAAGAGTTCTTTCCTCCTTTAAGTAAGAATTTTCTTATCCTAACTCTTCTTACTTATATCAATAAATGTACAATTTACATTTTATATATAATAAAAATTAATTTGCTTTCCTATTAAAAAAAATATATATTTACAAATATTTCCTGAGATTACATTCTGTTTAGACAACGGCCAATTTTTCTCCCTATTCCTATTTGGCTTACATCAAATGTCTGACCAAAATTGTTCCATCTGCTGGTGAAATCTAGTTCCATTAATATTATTAAAATGTACATTCTGACAGGTCGCTTCGAAAAAGCCATCTCCGCATTCTTGGATGGATACAAAAGTCTGAAGCATTCAGCAGCTCATGAGTGACAACAGCGTCAAAAATTAAATACCCATTTTAAAACAAAAAGAAATGGCGTGTATGAAAACAAAAAAATGAGTGATGACATTTTTTTTTATTCCCTTCTTCATTAAGATATTTCTGAAATAAATACCTTTGAAACTTAATTCTTTATTGAAGTATCTTAGATTTTAAATACAAATTAATATCATGTAATATGTGTGTGTCATTTGTTTCTGATTTTTTAAGCCTAACTATTTTTTAACATGAAAATAAAAATATATATGGATTGTCTAATGTGTCAGAATTTTAACAGATGCTCTGATAGATCTAGCAGAGCTAATAATACCAACTATACCTTGATAGATTGATATATCAGAGCATATTTGGTGCTAATTGCTCTCATTGGTCTATCACAGCACGGTTGGTGTTACTAGGATACTAGGACTATCAGAGCATAGTTGGTATTGGTAGCCCAATTAGAATTTACTAGATCTATGAGAGCATAGTTGGTGTTAGTAGCTCGTAAAAATATTTGACATCCCATTCCTCAAAGACAGACGAGAAAAGCTCCGTCTAACATTTCTCAATAAAGTGATCACGGAGCTAGAGCCGGACTTTTCAGTTAACATGTATCTAACCCCGTAGAAGCCAGGTCCCTTAATCAAGGTCCCGTTCAAGAAACACTGGCTTCACCTCTGACAACTCACGGTGCAGTTACATCCGGAAACATAGATAACAGTTACTGATACGGATACTGCTAGATACAATAAACGAAACTAACATTGGGCCAAAGTTGTAAGAAGCACAACAGAAACTTAGAAAGTATGCTTTTAAATCAGATTTTCAGGTTAAATTCTTAATTAATAACATATTATTTGTAATGATAGTGATAGGCTTGATCCATATTCTTATATTTATAGTTCAAACAAAACGGATTTGACTAAGGGGTCACTCGTAAATTACGTCACGCTAAAAATGATCTTTTTTGACACCCCCTCCCTCCCCCCCTCCACAAATTTCACAAATTCCCCCCCCCCCCCCATGTCAGGTCATCTATTAAAATTCAAGGTTGATGCGTCAGGAATTAGGTAACTCTATAACTAGGTCAGAAAAACACAGTTTTGACCATTATTCAACGCCGAATGATGTGTTTGGTAATTTTGCTAAGTAACAGGAAGCTAGCTGTTTATCTAAAGTCTGAGAAATAAAGCTTTCCATTGATCCCAATGGACTATTCGAAGTTACATGTTACAGTTTTAAATACAATTACCACCTGACCTTCAAATCTGGTCATTGTTATTGTGAAGACTTATTTTAACAAGAAGAAATCATTCTGGAGGTCGGAAGGGAGGGATGACACCAAGAGTTTACAGCACCGGGTGACAACAACTCTAACAATGCCACAGGGAAGGTGTTAGTATTTTACATCCGTCATGTATTCATAAATGACTCTAAATCCTGGGATTTTGTCATAGATAAGTTGTATAATCACTTCGATCAGGGACTGCGCTGACAGATGTCTTATATAACCACGTGACCAGGGACTTTCCTGACAGATTATTTGAAAATGGCGTAGTATTATTCTCGAAACTGCTTAAACCCTTATACCCTGCTTATACAGTGCTTAAACTAATTTAGAACCACTGGGGCTACTGACCCGCGCATTCTTTTATATGAATAATATTAACAGGTGCTGGGTGACCAAGTGGTCTAAACTGTGGCTGGGTGGTCTTAACTGTGCTGGGTGGTCGAGTGGTCTAAACTGTGCTGGGTGGCAGGGTGGTCTTAACTGTGCTGGGTGGTCGAGTGGTCTAAACTGTGCTGGGTGGCCAAGTGGTCTTAACTTTGCTGGATGGCCGAGTGGTAAAAACTGTGCTGGATGGCCGAGCAGTCATGTCTAAACTGTGCTGGGTGGGCATTGGTCTAAACTGTGCTGGGTGACCGAGTGGCAGAGTGGTATAAACTGAGCAAATTTTAAGTTTTTGGTCTTTATTTCAATCAACACCAAATCACAGTGAGTTATCCAGCTGCGTGGAGTGAGGCGATATTTTTGTTGGGAACCAGCTTATATTCCTAGAAGAATAATTCCAGTCCTAGTGGAAAAATCTTCCCATGAAGTCTTCACCATCGTCACTTTGTGACGGACGGAAGCCAGCAAAAATAAACATAAATAAATAACAGCAACTAAAAGTAATTAAATACAAAGTGAGTTTTTATTAGGATGAAGGGGCATGGGTGTAAGCTGCAAGGGCATGGGTGTAGGCTGGAGGGGCAAGGGATGTAGGCTGGCGGGGCAGGGTGTTGGCTAACGGGGCAGGTGTGTAGGTTGGAGTGGCATGGGTGTAGGCTGGAGTGGCAGGGGTGTATGCTGGAGGGGCAGGGGTGTAGGCTAGAGGGGCAAGGGTGGTGGATGGAGGGGCATGGGTGGAGGAGGGGGGAGGGATGTAGGCTGGGGGGGCAGGGTGGTGGCTAAGGGGGGAGGTGTGTAGGTTGGAGGGGCATGGGTGTAGGCTGGAGGGGCAGGGGTGTATGCTGGAGGGGCAGGGGTGTAGGCTAGAGGGGCAAGGGTGTTGGATGGAGGGGCATGGGTGGAGGCTGGAGGGGCAAGGGTGTAGGCTGAAGCAGCAGGGTGTTGGCTGAAGGGGCAGGGGTGTAGGCTGGAGGGGGAGGGGTGTAGGCTGGAGGGGCAAGGGTGTATGCTAAAGGGGCAGGGTGTTGGTTAAAGGGGCAGGTGTGTAGGTTGGAGGGACAGTGGCTTAGGCTTAAAAATTTACCATCAATAAACGTTTGAACAAGATAATCAATAAATATAAAATGTGACCAACAGGTCAAGTCTGGTAGGCTTTGTTGTATAGACTAGCGACAGGCGTGACTGAAACAACGATATCGGACATCATATGAATTTGCAAATGATATCCAAAATGCCATGATGGAGTTGTTGTTCAAACGAGGCCTCGTCAGTGGCCATTCGACTGGGTCCATGAAAAGGGTGGGGGGGGGTGTGCTACAAGTTAAAGTTTTGCTGGCTGTTCAAAACGTGCGCTCCGTCTCGTTACAGCGTCATATTATGGTGACTGCGATCACTTGAACATCCTGAGAACATGATCACGTGACCACTTTCTGGATATATGACGACCAGAGCCCAAAATAACCGTCAGTTTAGGAAACAGGTGGTCATTTTAAACTTTGCCCGAGAGTTGAATGCAAGGGATCGATATATTTGAAATCATCGTTGTATGCAAGGGATCGATATATTTGAAAAACATTGTTGACTGTGCTACTTTGACAGTGTCGATACATTCCTTGTCAAAATTCAATCTGTTGATGCCACACTATGTCGGACGGGTTTCATGACTGTGAGGGGCGCATTCGAAAATCAAAGGAAATTTCTTGTAATCTCAAACAACGCCCATTCCAGAAGTCAAGTTTCAATGTACGCACGAAAAAAGTTGTTAATCGATTCCGTGAGCACAAAGAAAACTCACCATGAAACATGTCAATGGCCTCATGTCCGTATCGCAAACCAAATGGCCTAACCGTTTAGTCCAGAAAAAATATCAGACTTTGGTTGGTAGATTTACATCGTCATTACCCATTTCTCGATTTGTCCGAAGAGTTCATACATTTGTCTGTCTCCGCGTTTTTTCCGAAACATTATGTTGATGCATTGATAATTATAAGGTTGAAAACATTTGTTAAAATAAAAAGTATCTTCCCATAATTTTCCAGAGGGCGACAATTGCCTATTTCCACCAAAACTAAAAATGTCCAGCGCCGTCCTTGCTGCTAGTTTTAAAATTAAAGTGTCTTAAAGTACAGAATCACTAACATTCTCTACTGGATGGGTTCAAATCTCTAAATGTTTCATACTTCTGAGTATAAAAATAAATTTGCTAAAATCATAATCAATTCAATTTGTGGGCGTTTTTCTTAAAACTTCATTTTTTAAAAATACCCCGTCCTCAGTTTTCCCACCCACACACAATACACAAACACATACACACGCACACACACGCACAAACACGCACACACATACACACATTGTTAAAAGTAACAACGAAACTGAAGACCTCAGTCGTAAAAGTAATGTTCACGAGACTATACCCTTGCAAGGACCATAACTAAATAACATATTATTTTATTATTGACGTTTGTTCATTCCCTTTAATAAATCAACTATTATTTAATTTTTAAAGCAATCTTCTCTGCACCTCGCAAAGTGACTTATCTTCAAAGTTACAGGAATTTAGTTTGGAAGAAATTTTGCCTTCGGAAAATTGATCTACTGAAGCTTGATCGAACGCAAATTTGCTCGAACATAGACATACTGGTCTATCACTTCTAAATTATGTAACGCCTACATTATTTGTAATCTTGAAGCAAACAGCCCAGACCCCGTTCATCTTTTTAATCTAGGATTTGTTTTATGGCATCGCTGCTCACCAAATGTATTTAAAGAATGAGATGGACAATACGTTTTTGTTGGTGTGATCTGATGCACTTCACACTTTCATTCGTATGTGCACATAAGATGTTTTGAGTCAAGGTCGTCATTTGATTAGGGAAGGGTGGGGCATTTTGCACCCCAACCATAAATTTTCAGGTTTTGATAAAATTGCTATGTAACATGGCGCCTCCAGTAATAAACAACTTCACAAGCCGACCAAATTTTGCTGTGTTCCTCCCCCACCCCCTCCCAACCCACTGAAAAAAACTGAAATGATGCCCCCAACAAAAGAATGGGAGAAAACTGATAAAGACAAATCATGTAAAATATAATTGAAAAAAATGAGATGTCTATCTTTTTCTAAAACATGAACCAATGAAATCAAAAAAAATATTTCCTAAATTTTTTTTTCTCTTTTGCATGGCTTGTTAACCACTACAATAGTGTGCGATGTAATGTAAGTAGTTGGCAACAGGCGGCATTTAGTTATATTACTCAACTTGGTATTAAGTAAAGTCTAAAAAAAAATAACGATTATGTATTTGGGATATTTGGTTAGGAGAAAGTATTCATAAATACTGTCATATTTCTCACTAGATTTATTTTCAGTCAGAAATCCACGACGAGCCTTGTGACGTGGTATACATTACAATCGTGAGAAGATTGCTGGCTGGAATCACTAGAATATTACAGTTATCTTCTCTTTGTTTGGAACTTTGGTTTTAATTCAAAACACTGGCCCGGTTATAACGAAACAAATGAAAATACTTCTTTATTGATCACTGTCACTATCGATCCATCATTCCATTCGTCCATCCATCCATCCATCTATCCAGACATCCATCCATCCGCCAATCCATCCAATAATCCATCCGTCTATCCAGCCATCCGTCCAATCATCCATCCAGCCATCCATCTACCCATCCATCCATCCATCCATCTATTCAGCCATCCATTCATCTGTCCATCTCCTCTTGCCAGCTTGTAATCACGTTCGCCCAGCTGACCTGTCCACCCCTCCCCCCCACCCAAAAAGTCCTTTCATCCCTCTCTTATAAATCATGTATTATATGAGAACCAGTTAAATTTTAAATGTCAAAAGGGTTATTAGAGATGGAGGGTGAGTGGGGCTGGGAGGAGGGTTGTCTCCCTGGCGTTAAAGTCGCTGTTCCATATTTTGTTTTGACTACCGACTTCATCAGGCACAAGGGTGAACTCTGCAGCCTCGGACTCCATGTTGTGTTATGTTACGTTGACGCTATCAGTGGCAAAAAAAAGTAGGGGAAGGGGGTGGGAGGGATAGTGGTGTGGAGTTCCGGCACTTGTTCACTGTAGATTCAGTTGTGTCATGTTTGGCCAACTGCAGAGGATTTTTGCGTGGGAGGGGGGGGGGGCTTGTACAGGGGTTGGGTGGTGGGGGGGGGAAGATGAAGGACAAGTTCTTAAATGTATCCTTCCGAATCCGTCATGTCCACAGTTGAGTATTTTTAGAGCATTCGAGGTAACAGAGGTCGGAGACCACTGGTTAGCTTTTAATTGTCTTATGTTACAAAGGGATAACTACAGTAAGGTTGTATTTAGAGTAATCTTTTTATTATTGCAGTGAGCAGTATTTGTAGCTGGCAGTGAGAAATATGTGTATATTAGGCTGGGAAATATTAGGAAATGACAGTGAGTAATATTTGTATAAGGCAGTGAGCCATATTTGTATATGGCGGTGAACAGTATTTGTAGATAGCGAATGTATTTTCTAAATTTGTTTAAATCCCAACGAACAACCCTGCCCCTCCAGTCTACACCCCTACCCCTCAAGCCTACACCCCTGCCCCTCTAGCCTACAACCCTGCCCCTACAGCCTACCTCCTTCCCCTCCAGCTCACACCCCTGTACGTCCAGCCTACACCCTTGCACCTCCAGCCCACACCCGTTCCCCTCCAGCCTACAGCCCTGCCCCTCCAGCCTATCCCCTGCCCCTCCAGCCAACACCCCTGTCTCTCCAGTCTACACCCCTGCCCCTCCAGCCTAAGCCCCTGCTCCTCACCTCGATACAGTATTTGCTTTTTTTATGAAGAAATTACATCCCGTAATTCAAGTTCACATTTTGCTATAGGTCTGTGCAACCAGAAGAGTTTAGAACCATAGGCTATAGCGTGGATAGAGATATACAATAAAATAATAAAAGTAATGTTTATCTTTTTCCCACCTCGAATTCATATAAGATGTACAAAATATCATTGGACGAAAGAATTTCCATTTGTTTTTGTTTTTTTTGTTGATTTAGTTGTTTTTTTTTTCTTTCTAATTACACCAACAGCATAAGAAATAACTCAAGAAATACTGTTAAAAACTATTAGTCATCTAATAGACTTGTGATCATCGACCTCTAGGCACTAGTCGGAAAACTCCCTTGTCAAAAGAGCAAAACTTAGTAGCAGGACGATTAAAAAAGTTTTTGGAGACGCAAACTTATTTTCAATAATCTGTCAAGAACCATGTTTTTTTTGGAGACAAAACCAATTTGAGGCTGGCTGAGCGAGCCGCACTCAGGTGGTTAAAGAGCCACATGCGGCTCGCAAACCACGAGTTGCCGACCACTGGTCTATGGTACATCGGCTTTAGGATGAGCGTTTTCATTTTTGTTTACTGTTGGAAATTGACAAAATGCTGAATGCTAATTGCGCATTGTTTTGCACACCACATTATTTTATTGAGTAGTGACGTCATGTTTTTATGCTGTATTGTCGAGTGCTCCATGTTGGTAGGACTCCATGTTGTTCTCCTACAATAAAACGTTGAACTAACCTTGATGGTTGCCTCTGTTGTTTGATTGTCTTCCCAGTAAAGTACCTAAGAAACTTAATATTTTCAACAGGTTATGGGCCCAGGTAGCTTAATCCTGTGCTAAGCTGTTGCTGATTCGATTTTTGTTTGGTTTGTATTCGGAATCGGTGTTCGCAGAATGGGAGTCCCTTAGTCACTTCCTTGTTTGGTCACGTGATGAGAGTAAGCCATCACTAGGCTGCCACACACAACAAAAGATACTTCATCAGTGCTTCCCCAATGTTATGTTACTTGAAAATTTTACCTTTCAAAATATTCTGGAATACACGCGTTTTTTAAATGAAATCCATAAATATGACAATACATATAAGTCAGTTATAATTAAAGGAAGAAAGTTATTTCAAGAAAAATGTGTGAGCGATATTCGATGGGAACTATCAATACTATCATCGGCAGGATGTTGTTGAGCTCCGTGCGTGCCCCTGACATCATTTGCGTGTTTATAGAATATTGGTGCAGGAGTCATTCCCCTTTGTTTATTTTATTGTTAATTTTCATTGGACGAAATGTCGGCATACTCATGACGTCATTTGCGTTTTTATTCAATATTGGTGCGGCGAAGGAATATTTTAATAACCGGTTGGAACAAGATTTCATGTGAATAATTAACATAGGTCCACTTTGTCAAGCCATTGTCTTAAATGTTCTTTATCCTTAAGCGGAAACTTATGCAGACTTATTCCGCTGTCCTTAACTTGACTGTTTGAACAGCCAAAAGCCGAACATTGCCTAGGCATCTTGAATTTCTAGTTGTAGTGCGTAAAGGGCTACTGTTGTCAAGCACTAGTGTGTTGTATACAACCTACCGGAAGTCTTACTCGTTTTTACTCTCATCACGTGACAAATCAATCGACTAAGCAACTCCCATTACCGGAATGGCAAACATGAACACAAGCATCATTCCTCTTGTTGGTGCAAATTATTCGACCTGGAAAATTCAATGCCAGATGGCCTTGATGAAGGATGGACTCTAGGGGATTGTTACTGGGTCTGAAATTGCACATGACGAAGCTGAATCGGAGAAGGTTGCTAAATTTACTGTAAGGAGAGATAGGGCTTCGGCTATCATTGTGTTGGCGTTGGACACTTCATTGTTGTATTTAATCGGGAATCCAGTTGAACCCAAGATTGTCTGGGAAAAATTGAGGGATCAGTTTCAAAAGAAGACATGGGCTAACAGACTGGCGCTGAGAAGGAGATTACTTACAATTAGAATGAATGATGGGGACTCTGTGCATGAGCACATTAAAACTCTAACAGAGATTTTCAACGAGCTTGCAGTGGTAGGAGATGCCGTTGATGAAGAAGACAGGGTGGTTCGCCTACTTGCTAGCCTTCCCAACTCCTACAATATGTATGTAACAACTCTTGAGGCTTGCTCAGAAGTTCCAAAGATGGAACTTGTAACTGGACGATTACTTCACGAAGAGCGAAAGATATCACAACGAAGGGAAGAAGTACCAAGTAGAGCACCTGTGTCGAAGGAGAAGACAATTAAGAAAGGACCCCAGTGTTATTATTGTAAGAGAATTGGACACATTAAAAGAGATTGTCCTGAGTTAAAAAGTCAAGAATCAGGCAAACATATTTACAGACAAAATAAGGCAAATCACGCTGAGATTAAGGCTAAGAGATGCTCAAGTAATGAAAGTTTTGGACTGTTAATGAGGCATCGGCATACCTTAGCTACAGGCTATGGTGTCGTGACATGGATTATTGATTCTGGAGCAACAAGTCATATGTGTTGCAGGAGATCTCAATTTGTCCAGTTGTCAAACTTGGTAGAGTCTCTGAATATAGGACTCGGCGATGGACGGAATCTGAAGGCACATGCCTGTGGTGTTGTCAAACTAAGGATGAAGTTGCCTGGTAATAAGCACCAAGAATGCACGCTGCATGATGTGCTTTATGTGCCTGAACTCAAGTGTAATCTGTTCAGTGTTGGCCACACAATTGAGGCTGGAAACAAAGTTTATTTCAATATTAAAGGTTGTGAAATAAAAGATAATAACGGTAAACTTCTGGCAAAGGGAGTGCGGTCACGTGGTTTGTATCATTTGTGTCATTATGCTAATGAACATCGATGCAATACAGCAAACGGAGGTAAAGAAACAAGGGAGGAACTGTGGCATAGACGCTACGGACACCTAGGTTTTGAAAATCTCAAGAAGTTGGCTGTAGGAAATCTAGTGGACGGTCTAGAGTATGATGAGCGGTCAAATAGGGAACTGTGTGAACCATGTGCAAAGGGCACACATCACAGGACCAAGTTTCCGTCAAGTGGAAGGGTAAGAAATGAGATACTTGACCTGGTTCACAGTGATGTCTGCGGGAAGGTCAGCACACAATCACTTGGTGGAGCTCACTATTTCCTTACTTTTATTGACGATTTCAGTCGATACACTTGGGTTTATATCCTTAAGCACAAGGATGAGGTCTTTAACTGTTTTCTTGAATGGAAAGTGATGGTTGAGAAGTCAACTGGAAAAAATCTTAAGGCCCTACGCACCGATAACGGTGGAGAGTTTACTTCAAATGAATTTGAAGGTTATTTAAAGAAAGAGGGGATCCGTCCTGAACTGACTGTTCCGAAAACACCAGAACAGAATGGAGTAGCAGAGAGGAAGAACAGGACTATTGTGGAAGCAGCACGTTCCATGCTGGCTGAGGCACAGCTCCCAAGAAAATTCTGGGCAGAAGCAGTGTCAACAGCTGTATATCTGCAGAATCGAAGTCCTGTTAACGTTCTTCAAGGTACAACACCATTTAAGGTGTTTATTGGTACGAAACCCAGTGTCAATCACCTGAAAGGGTTTGGATGTGTTGCGTATGCACATATTCCTAAAGATGAAAGACAGAAGTTCGATTCAAAAACACAGAAATGCGTTTTTGTGGGGTACGGAATCGATGTCAAGGGTTATCACCTCTACAATTTGAAAACTAATAGGGTGATTTACAGCAAAGACGTTCTGTTTAACGAAAACAAGTTCGGTATTGAGAAGGAGGCTGAAATGTCTCAGGAATCAACACCTATAGTTCTGGAATTCATTGAAGACGATGAAGAAGTAGACAACACGTTCGGTCTTGAGAAGGAGACTGAAATGTCTCAGGAATCAACACCTGTGTTTCGGGAATTCATTGATAATGACGTCGATGAAGAGGTGAATCGTGTTGATGATCCTGATGATAAAGGTGTTGATGAACCAGATGAGGAGCTAGATGTCAGACGATCAGCAAGAGTTAAACGCCCACCAAATCGATATGGTGAGTTGTTAAACTTGACTCAATATCTAGAAGAACCCAGTACAGTGAGACAGGCTATGGCTAGCGCACAGAAGTCTCAATGGTGAACGGCGATGAATAAAGAAATCGAATCACTTCAAGAAAACGAAGTCTGGGACTTAGTAGAACTGCCAGAAGGAAGAAAAGCTGTAGGAAGCAAATGGGTGTTTAAGATCAAAGTAAATGCTGAGGGAAAATTGAGAGACATAAAGCTCGGATATTTGCGCAAGGATACTCACAGAAGTATGGATTGGACTATGATGAGACATTCTGTCCAGTTGCTAGACCTGAATCAGTGCGCACAGTCATTGCTATGGCTGCAAAATACAATTTACGGTTGCATCAAATGGACGTGACGACAGCCTTTCTGAATGGAGTGTTGGAGGAAGAAGTATTCATGAAACAACCTGAAG
Organism: Lymnaea stagnalis; assembly: GCA_964033795.1. Taxonomy (NCBI): domain Eukaryota; kingdom Metazoa; phylum Mollusca; class Gastropoda; family Lymnaeidae; genus Lymnaea; species Lymnaea stagnalis. Next base: position 43,735 of record CAXITT010001528.1, read on the forward strand.
GGTTTGTTGAAAAAGGAAATGAAAACCTTGTGTGTAAATTGAAGAAAAGTTTATATGGGCTAAAACAGTCTCCTCGATGCTGGAACACAGCACTGGACAGTCACCTAAAGGGCATTGGGTTTAAGCAGTCCTCATGTGAACCATGTATTTATACAACTACAGAAGGAGAGATGGTTATCGTTGCAGTCTATGTCAACGATATCTTATTAGCTGCTAGGAACACTAGGATTCTTGCTAGTGTCAAGAAGGCTATTTCATCAAAATTTGACGCAAAAGATCTTGGTGAATTAAAGTCTTTTTGGGGTTTTATTTTTACTCAAAAGGAAGATGGTATCTGGCTAGGACAGCCAGGCTATACAAGCAAAGTTCTTTAGAGATTTGGAATACTAGATTCTAAACCTGTATCGACTCCAACTGATCCAGGTGTGAAGTTGAGAAAAGAAGACGGACATTATTTTGACTAGGGAGTTGACCAATCAGCGGTGGGTAGTCTCTTGTATCTGTCAACTTGGACCAGACCTGATATTACTTACGCTGTGAGTAATGGGGCAAAATTATGTGCTCATCAGAACAACACTGGAAGGCGGTAAAATGAATTCTAAGATACCTAAAGGGTACGTCGAATTATGGAATTGTGTATCACAGCCGTGGATCTACTGAATGTGTTGGTTATTGTGATGCGGTTTGGGCAGAAGACATTGATGATCGAAAGTCGACATCTGGCTATGTGTTCCATATGGAACACATGCGTGGCATTGTCGACAGCAGAAGCTGAATATATGGCGCTAGCAAGTGCAGCACAGGAGGCTCTGTGACTGAGACAACTTACATCTGATTTGGGATGTAAGCAAAGTGGTGCCACGGTTATGTTTGAGGACAATCAGTCAGCTATCGCTAGGGCTAATCATCCAAAGTTCCACGGAAGAGCAAAACATGTGGATATAAAATATCATTTTGTCAGGGAACAAGTGGAAAATAAGACTGTGACTCTCAAATATTATAGAACAGAAGAAATGATAGCTGATATCCTCACCAAGGGACTGTCTCAGCAAAGATTCAAGATACTTAGAGACATGATTGGTGTGAAACCAATGAATTAGCTTTATTTAGTATTTTGAGAAGGAGTGTTGGAAATTGACAAAATGCTGAATGCTAATTGCGCATTGTTTTGCACACCACATTATTTTATTGAGTAGTGACGTCATGTTTTTATGCTGTATTGTCGAGTGCTCCATGTTGGTAGGACTCCATGTTGTTCTACTACAGTAAAACGTTGAATTAACCTTGATGGTTGCCTCTGTTGTTTAATTATCTTCCTAGTGAAGCACCTAAGCAACTTAATATTTTCAACATTTACTTGGGTCGACCAGGTCACAATTATTGAATGTGAACCATGATGATCACTGCCGGTAACAAACCACTGTCAGTTTGATGCCATAACAATGAATGCCTCTAGTTCCCACCTACACATTCCTGGCCTCTTGTTCCCACCTACTCACTCCTGACCTTTTGTTCCCACCTACACATTCCTTACCATAATAGTTTGAGGTTCGGGGAACCAGTTGAAAATAAGAATGAAACTTTTTTCTTTAATGATTAAATTCCTTTAACATTTTTTGCACTAATTTTTATTTAGTGAATAAATTATTCGATGTCTAAACTTCGACTTTTAACGCCAAAAATGCAGATGAATTTTAAGAATAATTTTTGGATTGGCCGAATGTTGCCTAGTGATGGATAAAGAGAGGGGGTCTGTGTGTATGTTGTCACCTCATACTCTATGGGTACTATGTGCAATTTTATTAACCATTCAGTCCGAACAATGGTTCTCAAAGTTGATTAAGCTGGAGTGGAATGTTAGTACGCGTTGACTTAATTTAAGAATTGAATTCAGATATCTGAACACTCTGTTGAGTTGGACGTCCTGTTGAGTTGAACATCCTGTTGAGTTGGACATCCACTTAAGTTGGACGTCCTGTTGAGTTGGACGTCCTGTAGATTTGAACACACTGTTAAGTTTGACGTCCATTTGAGGATGACGTCCTGTTGAGTTTGACGTCCTGATGAGTTGGACGTCCTGTTGAGTTGGACGTCCTGTTGAAGGCCTAATGAACAAAGAACTGACAACAGTTTTTTTCTACTGTAAGCCAAACCACCATTTTACAATAATGGTAAAGGGAAGCTTTAGTTCAACACACTGGGTTAGGGTCAGTGGCGAGGGGAACTTTTAAGGATATCTAGGGAACATTAAGTTCAACAAACTGGGCTCGGGTCAGTGAGGGTCATATAAGGATGTCGGGGAATCTTTAGTTCAACGCACTGTGTTAGGTTTTTAGGGGATCTATTAAGGATTTATGGGATACGTTTAGTTCCACGCAGTTTGTGACATCAACCCTTTTGAAGCCTCTGCTCCGATGCGAGGGGTATAGGGGGGGGGGGACATCGTGCTATGGTTATTTAACACTGTCGTAGACCCCATTCCATGTGATGAACTTATGAATTGCTCATTTAACGAGCTCAACAAGGTCTTTGTAAGTCCAGCTCTCATTTCATAAAATTTCTTAAATAAACATGTTAACTTGTATTAAAATCTCTGATAAGGGGGTGGGGGGGGGGGGACATCGTGCTATGGTTATTTAACACTGTCGTAGACCCCATTCCATGTGATGAAATTATGAATTGCTCATTTAACGAGCTCAACAAGGTCTTTGTAAGTCCAGCTCTCATTTCATAAAATTTCTTAAATAAACATGTTAACTTGTTGAACCATGCCAAAGAGTGTACATCCCATCACAATTAAAGAATACAAAAAAAAAAGAAAGAAACACACTAAAAATAACTTATCGCTTGCCACAGCTTACACTCGTTGTAATGTTTCAGCGTTTGTTGTCATGAAACATGTCACAACAAACATTCGGTCTCACCCATATTCTCAAACCAACTTGTCAACACTAGTGTTGAAAATACGAATTTGTTTCGGGATTCCGACTCCCACATGCGTCACTTTCGTGACGCAGTCCAGACCGAAAAATGAAAACAAACTTTGTTGTGAAATAGTTCAGCACCAAATCTAGCTGTCTCACGAGTGCAGCCAGGCAGCGTAGGTGTTGAAAATGTTGGCGCATTCTGGAACCAGAGTCTAGAAAAGAGGAATGTGGTTTAGTATAACTGTGTGAATTATTCCACGCATCATCTCTGACCTTTCAGCGGTTGAGAACCGAATTTTTTAGTTTGTTCCTTAGTACCTTAGTCCCTTAGTACGAAGGTACCTTAGTACCAAAGTACATAGTACTAAAGTATTTTTGAAGACAACAACTATTTTCAGCCCAAAAATATCTCTCTATTCCTCTAACGCAGTGGTTCCCAAAATGTTCTCAACTGAGACTTAATGGCACCCTTATGTAAATTTTATGGGGCCCATCATATAAATCGATTCTAAAAAGGAATCCTTGGGTCAAAAAGACTGGGAGCCCCTGCATGAAGGTATTAGTTAACAAAATTTCAAATACAAAAAGCGCAATTAAACATAAATAAGGAGCACGATATTAACATTGAGTGTCCTTACGGAACAGCGGCATGGTTGACAGTTGTATTTTTCTTGTAATTGATATTTATACTGCTGCTCTAATTATTTAGATTTTTTTTTTTTCAACTGTAAATATTTTTAAATAATGTGTAGTATAGTTTTCAATTTTTGTAGCCAACACAAGTAAGTTATTCAGGTTTTGTAATGTGTGTGTGTATGTGTTACCATTTACTTTTTAACTTTATTTTCATCTCAATTGTTGCCGCTAAAGATGTACTTGTAAATTTTATGTGTGTTGGTTTTGGCGTCAATGTGTAGATGAGCCGTAAACATAAAATCAACGTGGTGGAGAGTTGCCGTCTCCCCAATCATTTCACTGGAGTCAATTATTCAAGGAGTCCCTAACACCAAGAGTCAAGGAAAACCCTAGAGTCACGTACATCAAGAGTCAAGTACACCAAGAGTAAGGTACACCAAGACTCACGTAATAATAATAATAATAAAGTTCATTTCAAAAACACGCTTCATCCCCAAAGGCTCGAAGCGCGGTACAAAGTCAACAAAAAATATCTATAATTCACCACATTTAAAACAAACGCAACACTACAAAAACTAATTACAAGCATACAATATCAAAGTCTGTCTAGCCATTTCAACCCTGAGCAACACAGCAACACATGGAAAATAAGGTAGACAATCATCCCAGAAGGTATTTGCGAAATAGATGTGTCTTTAGATCGGTTTTAAAGGACTCCAGTGTCTGGTTGTTTCTAAGATCGACAGGAAGGGCGTTCCAAATTGTTGGACCAGCAAATGCGAAAGTGCGCTTTCCGTAAGTCTCAAGGCAAACACGTGGTGTCGAGAGTTTGCCACTATCGGATGAGCGGAGCTCTCTAGTGGGTACATAAGGCGTCAGCAGCTCTTTCAGATTTGACGGCGCCAGGTCATGTAAGCAGCGGTAGCACAAAGTTGCGATTTTGTACTCTATGCGAGCACGCACCGGCAGCCAATGCAACTCTCTCAGAAGTGTTTTTGCATGGTCGAATTTGCGTTTGCGGAGAACTATGCGAGCCGCATTATTCTGTGCTATTTGAATTTTATCCAGGAGCGTAGCTGGAAGACCCACCATGAGAGCATTGCAATAGTCCATGCGTGATAGCACAAATGCAGACATCAGCCTCTTTGTTGTATCAATTGTTAGGAAGGGCCTGATTTGACTAATCCTGCGCAGCTCCAGAAAAATCGCCCTGCATAGCATGTTAATATGACTTTCAAAAGTTAGTCTTCTATCTAGGTAGACACCCAGGTACCGCACTGTTTGAGCTAACTCAATACGCACACCTGAGAGAGTAATGGATGTCGTGTTATTTGCAGATTTCTGCTTCTGAGCGGTCGCAATGGGGAGCAGCTCAGTCTTATCATCATTTAATTTGAGCTTGTTAATGGTCATCCAGTGCTTTACCGACTCCATTGTCTTCTGTGTAATACTGAGCAGCTGAGGGAACTGAGAAGTGATCACGGATTGATGAAGTTGTGTATCGTCCGCGAACATGTGATACAACATGTCAAACTGCCTGATCTCTGCACCCAGGGGCTGAATGTACATCGTGAAAAGCATCGGGCCTAGGACCGAGCCCTGGGGTACTCCGAATTCGAGATTAGATTTCTTCGAGGTCAAGCCGTTTGAAATAACCGACTGGACCCGATTAGTCAGATACGATCGGAACCAACACAGGACGGTATCAGTGAGACCGAACGTTTGTTGCAGACGCTGGAGCAGTATGCCGTGGTCGAGCGTATCGAAAGCTGCCGATAAATCGAGTAAAGACAAAATCGATACCCTGCCCTCATCACAAGACGACAGAAGGTCGTTTACGACGCGCAACAGGGCTGTCTCAGTAGAGTGATGCACCCTGTATGCTGACTGGAATGGTTCAAACAAGTTAAACTGAGTGAGGTGATCCTGGAGTTGGCGGAGAACGACTTTTTCTAAGATTTTAGAAATAAATGGTAGATTTGAGATGGGGCGATAATTTTCCATCACATTTGGATCAAGATTTGATTTCTTTAATAGTGGAGTAACGAATGCCTCTTTAAAAGATGATGGAACAATACCAGTAGTTAAGGACTGATTTATAATATAAGTGATTTATAATATAAGTACACCAAGAGTCACGTACACGAAGAGTCAGGTACCTAAAGAGTCACTTACACCAAGAGTCACGTACAACAAGAGTCACGTACACCAAGAGTCACGTACACCAAGAGTCAAGTACACCAAGATTCACCTACACCAAGAGTCACTTACACCAAGAGTCACTTACACCAAGAGTCACTTACACCAAGAGTCAGGTACCTAAATAATCACTTTGATCAAGAGTCACGTACACCAAGAATCACCAACACCAAGAGTCACGTACACCAAGAGTCAAGTACACCAAGAGTCAGGTACTTAAAGAGTCACTTACACAAAGAGCCACGTACACCAGAGCCATGTATACAAGAAGTAACGTACACCAAGAAGTCACATACACCAATTGTCACGTACACCAAGAGTCAGGTACACCAAGAGTCACGTACTCCAAAGATTAGGTACATTAGCAGTAACGTATACAAAGAGTCCGGTACACCGAGAGTAACGTACACCAACCAAGAGTCACGTACACCAAGAGTCACTTACACTAGGAGTCAAGTACACCAAGTGTCACAAACAGACTGTGAGGGCACAAAACATGTATGGTATTAACGGGCACGAACAAACATTGCAGTAAGGCTATGGGCACAAACTCACATTTCACTAACGTGCAGAACCAATCAAAGAATTATCGGGCACAAATTCACATTTCATTAACGTGCAGAGCCAATCAAAGAATTATCGGGCACAAATTCACATTTCATTAACGTGCAGAACCAATCAAAGAATTATCGGGCACAAACTCACATTTCATTAACGTGCAGAACCAATCAAAGAATTATCGGGCACAAACTCACATTGTACTGACCAACACACATAATCTGGAGTTTTTTTTCCTTTTTATAGAACCCTGATTGTCTTCAGTTTAGCCAAAAGTGTGTCTAAAATCTACCTGTCTAAGCCCCTTTTTCACATTTTCCTAGACCACGATCTTGTTCAAATTCATTGAACAACATAGCGGGCGTAATACAATCAAATCCTTATGAGTAGATCGTCAACAAACTCAACATTTTAATTATTCTGCTTTGTACAAAGTCATAGGCCACTAGCAGGTACACACGCGTGTAATGGACAATGGGATCTAAGGGTCGTAGTCATGAAAGTAGAGACGTAAATCAAAGCCACATGACGTAAGTCATTTTATTCGTTATGTACCGTAGTTTCTAATTAACTCTTTGAACAAATAATATATAGGCCCGTGTTTTACAATCACAATCAGTTTAGGAATATAACGACCATCACAGCCTTCAGAAGTACCATCAAGACCTAACTCCTCAACCCACCCCCGCACGACCATCACAGCCTTCATAAGTACCATCAAGACCCATCTCCTCAACCCACCCCCGCACGACCATCACAGCCTTCATAAGTGCCATCAAGACCCATCTCCTCAACCCACCCCCGCACGACCATCACAGCCTTCATAAGTGCCATCAAGACCCATCTCCTCAACCCACCCCCGCACGACCATCACAGCCTTCATAAGTGCCATCAAGACCCATCTCCTCAACCCACCCCCGCACGACCATCACAGCCTTCATAAGTGCCATCAAGACCCATCTCCTCAACCCACCCCCGCACGACCATCACAGCCTTCAGAAGTGCCATCAAGACCCATCTCCTCAACCCACCCCCGCACGACCATCACAGCCTTCAGAAGTGCCATCAAGTCCCATCTCCTCAACCCACCCCCGCACGACCATCACAGCCTTCAGAAGTGCCATCAAGTCCCATCCCCTCACCCCACCCCCGCACGACCATCACAGCCTTCAGAAGTGCCATCAAGTCCCATCTCCTCAACCCACCCCCGCACGACCATCACAGCCTTCATAAGTACCATCAAGTCCCATCTCCTCACCCCCCCCTCCCTCATTTTCCACGCCACCTCCCAACGCACAATCATATTTTGAACCAATCCAATGAGGTGGTGTCTACAGTCCCGTCCCAGTCACGGGACAAATGTATTGTAAACATGCAGCCTGTTACTGATAAAAACTGCCATTCCACCGTGCTGCAACCTCTTTCTGTGCATATCAGCATCAGTCAAGAGTTCTATAAAGAAGATGGCTTTTAACCTAAATATGATGTTGCTGGCGAACACCGAGCTCTTCCAAGCAGTTGGTGAGTTGCATTAGTTTCGGAATTATCTTTCCATTAAATAGTTTTTTTTTTTTTTTTAAAGAGAATTGATTACTTTTGACAATCATCATTGCACAAATGCATTTAAAGAAACTCTTTGTTTGTTGATTCGTGCCCTTGTATTGTGTTCAAATTTATATTATTTTTTTATAACTAACGGATTAAAATAATGAATGAAATAGCAAAACGAGGAATGTGGAAGCTTGAATTATAGAGCAGGACAAAAACACAGATTACAACACTGTGGTAGATTTGTACAAAACTTTACAATAACTACAGTGGCGGGTAGGTGTCTGCGGTGGTGAACAGGGGGTAGTGGGGGGAGTGGATTGCTATTTCGGATTCTTATAAAGTGAGTATCTATGAGTTCGAATGATGTACTTGGTGGGCTATAGTAAGTATCTATGAGATAGAAAGATGTACTTGGCGGGCTACAGTTAGTATCTATGAGATAGAATGATGTACTAGGCGGGCTATATTTAGTATATATGAGTTAGATTGATGTACTTGGTAGGTTATAGTTAGTATCTATGAGATAGAATGAAGTACTTGGTGAGCTATAGTTAGTATCTATGAGATAGAATGATTACTTGGCGGGCTATAGTTAGTATCTATGAGATAGAATGAAGTACCTGGTGAGCCATAGTTAGTATCTATGAGATAGAATGATGTACTGGGTGGGCTATAGTTAGTATCTATGAGATAGAATGATGTACCTGGTGAGCCATAGTAGTATCTATGAGATAGAATGATGTACCTGGTGAGCGATAGTTAGTATCTATGAGATAGAATGATGTACTGGGTGGGCTATAGCTAGTGTCTATGAGATAGAATGATGTACTTGGTGGGCTATAGTTAGTATCTATGAGATAGAATGATGTACTTGGTGGGCTATAGCTAGTATCTATGAGATAGAATGATGTACTTGGTGGGCTATAGTTAGTATCTATGAGATAGAATGATTTACTTGGTGGGCTATAGTTAGTATCTATGAGATAGAATGATGTACTTGGTGGGCTGTAGTTAGTATCTCTATGAGTTAGAATGAAGTAACAAAATGAACAAAATTGTTATTCACAGCCCATAAATGATTATGACAATGTTTCCTTTGTTTTTGCCTTTTGCGAAGCCTGCAAGGATTGACCCACATTGCAAAAATTATCGTTAAAAATGTAATCGCCACTTTGTTTGATGAGAGCATTCTTAGCTGTTGTCTGGTTTGTTGTTGTGTAGGAAGTTTAACAAGTTTAGCTTCGTACATCAAAGGGCACTAATGCGTCATCATATTTCAACGTTTACTTTTATACTTGTTATCCCCCCTTACACGTAGTGACTAAAGCACAATGCAATGAGGCTTTACAAAAAGAAAGAGGTTTCCGGTTAAAGTGAATTGATTTCTCTGGTTCCCAACCCACGCCCCCCCAACCCCCAACACCCCCCCCCCCCGCCCTTTTTCAAGTGTATTTAAATTAATGAATTCTTGAGAATTTACCATCCGCATGATTATGTTTTACTTTAGAAGAAAGGGTAATCGGGGGGGGGGTAGGAGGGTTAAGGTTGATTGTAACGGTTTGCGGTTAATAAAAATATCGGTCAACCTGCATAGCCATAACATAAAACTGCAAAGTTTGGTTCCATTCCCAGATCTAATGAACGAATTTGTTACTATGCGAACGGACTGATGTCAATACAACAAGAGTTGTAGCAATTAGAAGGAAACATCTAGGAGAAGAAGATACATTGATCAATTAAAAATATAAACCTTGAAATGTTGGGAGATTAGAAGCATATAGCATGGCAAGAATACAGAAGGGAGAAAATGGGTGGGATGGGGGGGGGGGGTGGTCCAAGGAAATGGCACATTTGTTTAGGATTAAATTACACACTTGTTTATGACTAAATGGCACATTTCTTTAGGATTAAATTACACACTTGTTTATGACTAAATGACACATTTGTTTAGGATTAAATTACACACTTGTTTATGACTAAATGGCACATTTGTTTAGGATTAAATTACACACTTGTTTATGACTAAATGACACATTTGTTTAGGATTAAATTACAAAATTTTGTTTAGGACTAAATGACACATTTGTTTAGGATTAAATTACACACTTGTTTATGACTAAATGGCACATTTGTTTAGGATTAAATTACACACTTGTTTATGACTAAATGACACATTTGTTTAGGATTAAATTACAAAATTTTGTTTAGGACTAAATGACACATTTGTTTAGGATTAAATTACACACTTGTTTATGACTAAATGGCACATTTGTTTAGGATTAAATTACACACTTGTTTATGACTAAATGACACATTTGTTTAGGATTAAATTACAAAATTTTGTTTAGGACTAAATGACACATTTGTTTAGGATTAAATTACACACTTGTTTATGACTAAATGGCACATTTGTTTAGGATTAAATTACACACTTGTTTATGACTAAATGCCACATTTGTTTAGGATTAAATTACACATTTGTTTAATACTAAATGACACATTTGTTTATGATTAAATGACAAAGGTTTGTTTAGGACTACATGACAAAGATTAAAAAAAAAAAACATTTTATTAGTCACTGATTTCTAATATGTCAACCAACTATGTTTTTTAATGTAGAACAATTTGCTTAAACATCAATTCCCCCAAACATTCCACTCAATTCTCCAAAATGTGTGAAGAAATATAAAACTTGGATGTGTTTATCCATCAATTTATGTTCGTCATCCCCACCTTTTATTTTCCCTTCATTTTACAAGTTTATTTTCTTGAAATAAAATGAAAAAAACCCAACAATTTTCTCTTCATACTTTAACACAGGTGGTGTCAATCACAAACCAAGTATCCTCAGTCACAAACATGTCACAGATGGGCACACGTTTTGTGTCTCTGTGACATCAACATTTTCCATTTGACATCGGAGGTCCAGAAGATATTTCCAGTCTCCGTCTACCGGTACACGGAATCAACCAACGGAACGGAAACAATGCTCACCTTTCAAGTTTTCAAACAAAGACCTATGCATATCCAGGTAATTCTAATTAATTGGGGTCGTACAATCATGTCCTATTCAATATTTGTATCTTTCTTATTTTCGTCAAAAAAAGCAGGATTTTTTGTAATCCTTTTGCAAGTGGTTTAAAAAAATTTGATTTTTTCGCTTTAAAAATACGATAAGTATGTCTGCGTGTAGGTCAATGTATAGAAGTACATACGATGCTGTGTCCTATGACATTTCAAATCAATGTAGAGAAGTACATAGGATGCTGTGTCCTATGACATTTCAAATCAATGTAGAGAAGTACATACGATGCTGTGTCCTAAGACATATCAAATCAATGTAGAAAAGTACATACGATGCTGTGTCCTATGACATTTCAAATCAATGTATAGAAGTACATACGATGCTGTGTCCTATGACATTTCAAATCAATGTAAAGAAGTACATACGATGCTGTGTCCTATGACATTTCAAATCAATGTAGAGAAGTACATAGGATGTTGTGCCCTATGATATTTCAAATCAATGTAGAGAAGTAAATAGGATGCTGTGTCCTAAGACATTCCAAATCAATGTAGAGAAGTAAATACGATGATGTGTCCTAAGACATTCCAAATTAATGTAAAGAAGTACATACGATGCTGTGTCCTAGGACATTTCAAATCAATGTAGAGAAGTACATAGGATGCTGTGTCCAATGACATTTCAAATCAATGTAGAGAAGTAAATAGGATGCTGTGTCCTATGACATTTCAAATCAATGTAGAGAAGTAAATAGGATGCTGGGTCCTATGACATTTCAAATCAATGTAGAGAAGTACATAGGATGCTGTGTCCTATGACATTTCAAATCAATGTAGAGAAGTACATACGATGCTGTGTCCAATGAAATTTCAAATCACCCTCTTCATCCTATATACTTAGGATCGGGCCGTTCGGGACGAATTTTTCCATCAGGGCGAGGACTGAAAGATATAAAAATTATTTTGTTCCCCAATCTGTACGAATTTACCGGCGTGCTTCCTCTGCAGTCACACATCTTCCTGAGAACTAATAAGTCCCCGATTTTGCTAAGAGAACTCACTGAATGGCTGTTTGAAATAATTTTTTTATAAATGTCTTGTGTTCAAATTGTTTTATTTTTGTGCTGAAAATGTATAATGCAATCAAAAAACATTTCCATTTATTTGGTTCAATAAAAGAATCTTATCTCATCTTATCCTATTTCAAGTTTTGTGAACATGAGCTGGTTACTTCATTCATGGAATTCGCTTTAATTTTACCTTTACAACTATATAATCAAATATTTCTTTAATTTACAGAAAACGTGTTATCAAATTCTAAGTTATGTTCAGATTCTATCTAAATAAAATGGTCTTCACATTAGTTTGATGAAGCATTGGTTGAAAAGTGTTTATAGTAGAAGATATAAATGGTCCACATTTCTTTGCTATTACTTTACCAAGATCAAAGATGGGCGACCACACTAAAGCCATTTCTCACAGATTCAAATTTTGCAAAGCAAAAACGTTTTGGATTTTTCTTTTTTTTGCCAGCTCCTCGACATAAATTTAGCGACCTGTCACTTCACAAATTTTCTTCTTCACACAGCCCGATTTACAATAACGCTTGTCAACATTGAATTTTCATCCGCTTTCTGTTAGCGTTCCAGCTATTTTAGCTATCCATAAGACGGGAAATATACAAGGCATTCAGATAAATATTCAATTTAATATTTCAAGTCTTGCTTTTTAAACTCAGACAATGTGTTCCCCATGTGCTAAAGACAATGAATCTTTAATATTTTACAGCAGAGAGTATTTTAGGTTGAATAACTTACAAAGAAGAACCGGATTGAAGAGAAATGCTAAGACATTGAAAACTGCTTGAAGAAAAACAATAGCAAAAAAAGCTTACAAGTTGGTGAAAGAACTGACCACTGCAAAACAAGGGCGTAGTACTACCATACAGGATAAAAATGGTAAATGTTTAATATCATAACACGATGGACTGAATACTGTTAGGAGCTGTATAATGAAAGTATAAAGATAGACCCAGAGATCCTTAATGTCCCTCCAGTAACAGACAATGATAACTACCCTATTCTCCGCGCAGAAGTAGAACCAGCAGTCCAAGCACTCCAGACAGGAAAGACCACAGGAGCGGATTATATCTCTTCCCTGTTGTTGTAACAAGGAGGAGAAGCAATGATAAGTGCCCTATTCAATATTTGTAACAAAATATGGCTTACAGGAGAATGGCCCAAACCATGGGCCCAATCGCTCATCGTCACCCTCCCCAAAAAAGGTAACCTACAGCTATGCCAAAACTATCGCACAATTAGCCTCATAAGCCATCCAAGCAAGGTCATGCTGAAGGCCATATTGAACCGACTAAAACCATATGCCAACAGAATCATTGGTGAAGAGCAGGCGGGCTTCAGACAAGGACGGGGCACTACTGAGCAGATTCTAAACCTCCGAATACTGTGTGAGAAATATGCTTAATACAAACAAAATCCATACCACGTATTTGTGGACTTCAAGAAAGCTTTCGACAGGGCTTGGCATGCTGCTTTATGGGCCACCATGAGACACTACAACATCAACACAAACCTAACCAGCATGATATGCAACCTCTATGATAAAGCCACCAGTGCAGTCTTCCTCAGCAACAACATCGGAGAATGGTTCAAGACCACGGTTGGAGTACGACAAGGCTGCCTGCTCTCCTCCACCCTGTTTAAATCTCCCTAGAGCGAATTATGCCAGATGCTCTGGGAGCGCATGAAGGGACAGTCAGCATTGGTGGCAGAACAATCACCAACCTACGCTTTGCGGACGACATAGACGTGCTGGCTGGGAACGAAGAAGAGCTAGCCAACCTGGTAAAGCATCTCGATAAGACCTCGTCGTCCTACGGCATGCTAATCAGTGCTGAAAAGACAAAAGTGATAACAAATAACACCACAGGCATCACCACTGAAATTAAGGTCAGGGAGGAAAGACTAGAGACTGTAGGCCGCTTCAAATACCTAGGAGCAATAGTCTCAGTAGAAGGCTCCAAGACTGAACTGATGTCCAGGATTGCGCAGACTACAACAGCACTAAAGAGGCTAAAGAAAATATGGAACGACAAAAATTTAGCCCCCAGCACCAAAATAGGGCCGATGCGGTAAATAGTTTTCTCCATTTTCCTGTATGCCTGCGAATCCTGATCATTAACAGCCGATTTTGAAAGAAAAATAAAGGCGATGGAGATAAATGCTTCAGAAGCATTTTTGGCATCTGCTATAGGGACCTTATCTCCAATAAAACAGTGAAGGAAAGGGTTCGTCAGGCTATTGGGGAGTACGATGAACTACTGGTGACTGTGAAAAAACGCAAACTACAATGTTACGGCCACGTAACAAGGAAACAAGGGCTTGCCAAATAAATATTGCAGGGCACCACAAGAGGAGGGAGAAGAAGGGGAAGACAAAGAAAAAGATGGGAGGATAACATCAAAGAGTGAACAGGACTAACATTGGGTGATGCTGTGCGTAGTGCAGAAGACAGAGACGAATGGAGGAGGATAGTTCACATGTCATCTGTGGCGCCCCAACAGTCCAAGGACTTAGGCACTTGATGATGATGATGATGATGATGATGATGATGATGATGATGAACAAACAAATGAAATAAAAGAAAAAAAGAAAAAAAACTCGAAAGATAAACCTTTTTATTTAAAATGAAATTTGACGTTCCCTCTAGACCAGCGTTTCTATGCGTCGCAACCCCTTTGGGGGTCGAAAGACCCTTTCACATGGGTCGCCTAGACCACCCGATAACACATATACTGTACAGTTAGGAAGTAGCAACGCAAATAATTTTATGGTTGGGGGTCACCACAACATAAGGAACCGTATTGAAGGGTCGCGGCATCAGGAAGGTTGAGAACCACTGCTCAAGACAAACAAGTTGCCGACACTAATAGCCTTAAATCCAACTATATTTTCGTACATTGCCTTTGCATCTCCTCTATCAGCAGCTGATTGTATGCTGGAACTTAGATTGAGCCAGTATGGGTTAGCGTAGTGACGAGCTGGCTGCAGGGCATCTTTCTTGGCGCTTTTAAGCGATTGTAGAGTTGCTGGGCAAAGCCTGTCTTTATAAGCTAGGAAAGGTGAGATGCCAATGCAATGTACGAAAATATAAAACAAGCAACAGGCCCTCTGATCTCCAAGACTGTGCCCTTAATGTCCAAGTCAGGGGAACTTATTGCTGATCGAGATAAACGACTTAAGCGGTGGATAGAGCCCTACTTGGAAATATACGTAACAAAAAACCATGTCTCAACCACTGGCCTTGACGATATCCCAGACTTACCGGTCATGGAGGCGCTGCATACCCTACCCACCACGGATGAGCTACGAAGAGCCATCGATTGTCTCGCCAGTGGGAAAGCCCCTGGCAATGATTGGTATCCCATCAGAAGCTGTCAAATGGGGAAAAGAAGTACCATTACAGCCCTTGCACGATCTTCTTACTCTGTGCTGGGAACAGGGACCACAAGAGTTAAAAGATGCAAACATCATTACATTGTACAAAAATAAAGGAGACAATAGTGACTGCAACTACTCTAGTGGAATCTTCCTTCTCAGCATAGTTGGAAAGGCCTTCGCCCGAGTTGCATTAACACGCCTGTGTAACAGAAATGAATGAAGCACACTCTTCTGTGTTCGGTGTAACACCTGACCTTTACTCTACATTAAAACCCCTTTTGATACCTCTTCATTCATGATCACTCATTCCACTTTTCCACGCATATAAGTTTAACCCATTCATGAATTAAAACAATTCACGACGTCCAGTCATACCACATAACAACAACACGGGCCAATTAGGTCACGACGTCCAGTCATACCACATAACAACAACACAGGCCAATTAGGTCACGACGTCCAGTCATACCACATAACGACAACACAGGCCAATTAGGTCACGACGTCCAGTCATACCACATAACAACAACACAGGCCAATTAGGTCACTACGTCCAGTCATACCACATAACGACAAAACAGGCCAATTAGGTCACTACGTCCAGTCATACCACATAACGACAACACAGGTCAATTAGGTCACGACGTCCAGTCATACCACATAACAACAACACAGGCCAATTAGGTCACGACGTCCAGTCATACCACATAACGACAACACAGGCCAATTAGGTCACGACGTCCAGTCATACCACATAACAACAACACAGGCCAATTAGGTCACTACGTCCAGTCATACCACATAACGACAAAACAGGCCAATTAGGTCACTACGTCCAGTCATACCACATAACGACAACACAGGCCAATTAGGTCACTACGTCCAGTCATACCACGTAACGACAACACAGGCCAATTAGGTCACTACGTCCAGTCATACCACATAACGACAACACAGGCCAATTAGGTCGCTACGTCCAGTCATACCACATAACGACAACACAGGCCAATTAGGTCACTACGTCCAGTCATACCACATAACGACAACACAGGCCAATTAGGTCACTACGTCCAGTCATACCACATAACGACAACACAGGCCAATTAGGTCAATACGTCCAGTCATACCACATAACGACAACACATGCCAATTAGGTCACTACGTCCAGTCATACCACATAACAACAACACAGGCCAATTAGGTCACGACGTCCAGTCATACCACATAACGACAACACAGGCCAATTAGGTCACTACGTCCAGTCATATCACATAGCGACAACACAGGTCAATTAGGTCATGACGTCCAGTCATACCACATAACGACAACACAGGTCAATTAGGTCATGACGTCCAGTCATACCACATAACAAAAACACAGGCCAATTAGGTCACTACGTCCAGTCATACCACATAACGACAACACAGGCCAATTAGGTCACTACGTCCAGTCATACCACATAACGACAACACAGGCCAATTAGGTCGATACGTCCAGTCATACCACATAACGACAACACAGGCCAATTAGGTCACTACGTCCAGTCATACCACATAACGACAACACAGGCCAATTAGGTCAATACGTCCAGTCATACCACATAACGACAACACATGCCAATTAGGTCACTACGTCCAGTCATACCACATAACAACAACACAGGCCAATTAGGTCACGACGTCCAGTCATACCACATAACAACAACACGTACCAATTAGGTCACTACGAACAATAATAATCCTCAGTCATAATGTCACCTAGCATCGCTCGTACTCCCAGAATCGCAATGTGTTTTTCGTGCCGGTAGGTCAACCATAGTCATGATCTTCTCTGCGCCCACTGCAGGAAAAATGCAGGGAACAACATATGCCTTTAAACATTGCGTTTGTCGACCTCACTAAGGCTTTTGATCTTATCAGCAGAAGTGGCCTTTTCCAGATCCTAAAAAAGATAGGCTGCCTTACACGACTGCTTAACATCATCAAGCAGTTCCACGATAACATGCAGGGCACGGTGTGCTGTAACGATTCATACTCAGAAGTTTTTTCCAGTGGGTAGTGGAGTAAAGAAAGGTTGCGTGCTGGCTCCTACATTATTTGCAATCCTCTTCTCCATCCTATTCCAGTATGCCTTCAAGAACAACAGCGACGAGATATACATTCACACTAGAGCTGACGAGAAAAAGAGGATTGATCCACATGGCAGGACATCGAAAAGGAAGGATAATTACAAGCCGAGGAGCAAAATAGGGCAGAAACAGCTTCAAAAAGAGCGAGGAGCAAGTCCAGTAAATACTGCTCCACCTCATTTGTGTGTGGGAAATGCAGCAAAGACTGCAACTTGATGATTGGTCTCATTAGCCACACCAAGAGCTGCAAGCAATAAAGATAACCTATCGTCTCCTGCAGGCGGAAAGATGCCATACCATACCAAATCCAACTATATATTGACAAGGGATTATGAAATTTATGTTTAGAGGTTTGGTCTAGATGCAACATTAAACGTATTGCAATCTAAAACTTCTTGTGTGGCTTTGGCTTTATTAGGAAAACACTGTAGAAAAGTGTATGCTCATTTAGAGATTTCAATCTGATTGCTAAATATTTAAGGAAACTTATAGAAACATATAGAGATTTAAAAGAACTTAAAGAGATTTAAAGAAATGTATAGAAATCTTTTCAGATTTATATAAACTTATTTGTTAGTTAAATATCTGGTCAAACTACTGTTTCAATATCTGATGTTAGTCAAATATATGTTCAATTTTGTTGCGTTTAAGAATCTAAAGAGCTTAGATTGAAGGTACAACATGTCTATAATTTAATTTAAAAATTGAAATCTGCTACAGCCTGACAATTTATTACGTGTGTAACATAAGATTCCTTTAAGACACTTCGATACCCAAATAATGCACCCTACTACTCATTGGAGTAGGTTTACTAAATGATAATTATATGAAGTATATTATTGATTACTTGTAAAGCACTTGCTCTACGCTAATTTAGCATACTTTGAGCGCTCTGACTTCATAAAATCTTGTTTTTGTCATTATTCAACCATCTATTAAATGAATTTTAATCATTTTTAATTTCGCCAAAGATTGAGGCAAACTGTTGCATAATTTAGGCGCTATAGCTTAAAAAATAGCGCATTCCTAAAGACTTCTTTCTGTGTCCATCCACACTGGGAACTCTCAGTAAGGACTGTGTTGAAGAGCTCAGGTTCTTTATGGATACATGTTGGGGATATCAGTTCTTTAAGATAATCAGATTTGCGGCTAAATGACAACTAACTTCCACACACATCTGCTATAATAATATAACAACGTTGGTAATAAAATATCAACAAAATAAAACCAATGACCGTGAACCGGTAGGTGTCTCAAAGAACTTCTTGATGCACGCCCTGAACTAGGTGATAAGTGAAATGTCCTCATTTTTCAAAACCCCATAGCATAAAGCTGTATTTAAATTGTGCGCAACAAACAAGAGCGCACAGAAAACATTCCTAAAATAGATTTCTGAAAGCGCACCGTTTTCAAGGAAGGGTTATTTTAAAAAGCCATTCAGTATGGAAACATAATTTGGTTTTACTCTTTAAACTCCACATTTCACCATTTTTAAATGAAAGCTTTTGTGGCAAGCTTTAAAAAGAAAAAAAATATGTAGGTCAGTAGGAATAGCAATCTCAAAGTTTGTTGCAATCCATTGTTTCTTTTCCTCGTGATTGGTCGATTCTTTTACAAACAGACATACAAACCTAGTCACACAAAGCTTTATATTGTATATATATATATATATATATATATATATATATATATATTACACACATATATATATATATATATATCTATTGCACATATATATATATATATATATCTATTACACACACACATATATATATATATATAGAGAGAGAGAAAATTCGGCGAAGACACTGAGCATTGAAAAGCAATATATTTACCACCCACGCACGGAAACATACAACGGTGAATGGTGGTCAAAGTAATGCTGTACTAGTGAGAGGTCTGGTGAGTTTCCTTTTTAAAACTGAAGTAAAAAAAAGCAAAAAAAGCAAAAAAAGCAAAAAATTAAGATTATTACAAAACATTTCTGTGATAGTTCATACGCACTCGGACGCAAACATTCTGAATTCAGCAACTCTTCCAATTTCTTTCCAGTGCTTAAGTTGTTAATGGCCCTTAAATACGTTTTACTTACGAATACATTTCAGAAAGGACGCACAGAAGGGTCTTGGACATACCTCATTAAAAGCACACAATCTGGCTGGCGTACAGTTATCACCATCACAAATGCATCCCTTAATGATTCGGGAGTGTATTCGTGTCACACGGACCTTCAGGTACAAGATTTGCTCGTGATATATGATTCCAGTGAAAGGCTGGACATCACAAACAAGTATCAACATGTTTTATAATGAATGTGTGTTTTCAATTACATAAACATGTATGTGTTTGTTGGTGTCTTTGTGTGACTTCGACTATTTATATCATGGTAAATGCTTTTGGGCATGCATGAACGTGTGTATCTGTTCATATTTATATGTAATATGATATTTTAGTTGACGTCTTAGCTTGCGTGTTGGTGTGGTTAGGTTTTCTATTGTGATAATGCTTGAGTTAACGCTTGAATAAATTGGCAGAAGAAAACTCACACATCATAACGTATACGTTCCGCATAGTTGATAAATTTGGACTTGTAAATATTTATTAAAAAAATAAAATGATGTCTATCTCGCTTCCCTTTTAATCTTAGATGAAACGGCTTGTGCACAAGGGAATCAAAAGACAGCCGAAATAGTTGCTGGCATACTGTCGGTTATTGCTATAATTGGGATCAGCATCACACTCTATATTAATTTTAATTAAGCTGGCCAGCACGCTGTTGAAATGTGGGTGAATTTTGTGTATAAACATGCATTAATCAAGTTTTTGAAAAGTATGTTTGTTTTGTTAGAGTTCTAGAAAGTATAGTCGTTAGTTGTAGAAGGTTAGGTTGTTAGTTGTAGAGAAAATATTGTCAATAGTTGTAGAAGATATTGTTGTTAGTTGTAGAGAAAATATTGTCAATAGTTGTAGAAGATATTGTTGTTAGTTGTAGAGAAAATATTGTCAATAGTTGTAGAAGATATTGTTGTTAGTTGTAGAGAAAATATTGTCAATAGTTGTAGAAGATATTGTTAGTTTTAGAGAAAATATTGTCAATAGTTTTAGAAGATATTGTTGTTAGTTGTAGAGAAAATATTGTCAATAGTTGTAGAAGATATTGTTGTTAGTTTTAGAGAAAATATTGTCAATAGTTTTAGAAGATATTGTTGTTTGTTGTAGAGAAAATATTGTCAATAGTTGTAGAAGATATTGTTGTTAGTTGTAGAGAAAATATTGTCAATAGTTGTAGAAGATATTGTTGTTAGTTGTAGAGAAAATATTGTCCATAGTTGTAGAAGATATTGTTGTTAGTTGTAGAGAAAATATTGTCAATAGTTGTAGAAGATATTGTTGTTAGTTTTAGAGAAAATATTGTCAATAGTTTTAGAAGATATTGTTGTTTGTTGTAGAGAAAATATTGTCAATAGTTGTAGAAGATATTGTTGTTAGTTGTAGAGAAAATATTGTCAATAGTTGTAGAAGATATTGTTGTTAGTTGTAGAAGATATTGTAGTTTGTTGTAGAGAAAATCTTGTTAGTTGTAGAAGATATTGTAGTTAGTTGTAGAGAAAATGTTGACGATTTTTGCAGACGATATTGTAGTTAGTTTTACAAAGGTTATTTAAGGATGAATCTTATATTACATAATTAGGAGGGAAAAGGCAATGTTAATTACAGTAGAGAGGTACCGACGGCTAAACGAGACGGAGCCGTCGTTCCAGGTGCAAAATAACTGGGTGGCAAGCAGGAGACTTAAGAGGTCCTAATTCATGCACCAGGTCATGGAGCTTGAGAGAACAGTTGACCTGCCACCCAATAGAGAACGCCTGACCCTAATCCCAGTCAATCCGCCATATGCAGAGCCGTCATTTCCCTCCATACTTTTGGCCTTGACCGATGCAGCAGTGACGAAACGAAGCCCTGGACATGTTCAGACAGCGGCTTCCCTTGTGACCATGGCTGTGTTTTCCAAAATACCAGTAAAAGTGTTCACGGACGGCTCTGCCAATCTGAGAGAAAAAACTGCTGGGTATTGTGCTCTCATACTTTACCCAGCAGGGGGACACTGAATCAAAAACTTCTGGGGGCGATGTGGGACTGCAGAAACAAATTTCGATAACGAGCTTGAGGCTAATCACAGTGTCCTAGAGAGAGTGTATCACATGCTAAAAGAGACGGAGATTGAAGCTAATCACAGGGTCCTAGAAAGAGTGTATCACGTGCTGAAAGAGACGGAGATTGAAGCTAATCACAGGGTCCTAGAGAGAGTGTATCACGTGCTAAAAGAGATGGAGCTTGAGGCTAATCACAGGGTCCTAAAGAGAGTGTATCACGTGCTGAAAGAGACGGAGATTGCGAGACTTGATGTGATCGTGTACTCGGACTCAAAATCTGCTCTAGAGATCTTGGGAAAGAGACCAGGTAACACTCACTTAGTTGACGCCATCATTGATGACGTATTCACGATAAGAGAACTAGGAGGCAAGGACACAGTGCAATGGATAACAGGTCGTGTCAACGTTAGTAGCATTGAGAAACCGGACACTATAGCGAAAACCGGGGCTGCCCAGCCTCAACCAGAAGTAACATTATCTTATTTGGGAATTAAGAACTGGCTGGCGGACCATGAAGTGGTACAGACAATGGGCGGACAGCACGACCACCAGAGGACGAAGTGGTACAGGCAATGGGCGGACAGCACGACCGCCAGAGGACGAAGTGGTACAGGCATTGGGCGGACAGCACGACCACCAGAGGACGAAGTGGTACAGGCAATGGGCGGACAGCACGACCACCAGAGGACGAAGTGGTACAGGCATTGGGCGGACAGCACGACCACCAGAGGACGAATTGGTACAGGCAATGGGCGGACAGCACGACCACCAGAGGACGAAGTGGTACAGGCAATGGGCGGACATCACGACCACCCAGAGAACGAAGTGGTACAGGCAATGGGCAGACAGCACGACCGCCAGAGGCGTCTTTTCAAATTTGCAAACTCCTAGCAAGCAAGACCCATGGTGGGGATTAGGACGCAGCCACTAGAGCTTAGTGCCGCAGATGCGCACCGAGCATTGCCCAAAAGGCACACACTTCTGGCAGCTGGAAAACAACATGGAACCTACCTGCCGGCATTGCAGCCTTGTCCCGGAGACGCTAGCGCATCTGTTGACCAAATGTCCCTCACTAGATGTCCCGGGGGAAGCCAGGGCAGTTGGGGGAACCCTTTGTGAGGAAAATGTTGTATGGCTCAGCTCAGCAGATGGAGTTGGTAGCCAATTTAAGAGGTCTTAAGAGAGTAATCTCAGACCTACACCAGAATATGTGTGTTCGTTAGTTAGTTTTAGAGAGAATATTGCCGATAGTTGTAAAAGGTGTTGCATCTGGAGCATAAACACCAATACCTACTTGAGAGAAATAAATTTGTGGGCTCACCACATACGTTCCTAGACGTATTGTGTCGGGGGGGGGGGGGGGGGGGGGCTAAAATTGTGGTTTTACAACCCCGACCGCAACACTCTATTTTTTTAAAAATAGTCACGCTTCATTTTCCTATATATTTTTTAAATCGCATTTTAATCTTGTATAACCCTAAATATCCTTTTTTAAACCCCATTATAATTCTCAAGGTTTAATTTTCTTATCTAAGCTGTGTTTCCTTTGTCACAATTCATATTTGTATTTAATTACAAGATCAATTGTTTAAAAAAANAGTTGTAAAAGGTGTTGCATCTGGAGCATAAACACCAATACCTACTTGAGAGAAATAAATTTGTGGGCTCACCACATACGTTCCTAGACGTATTGTGTCGGGGGGGGGGTGGGGGGGGGCTAAAATTGTGGTTTTACAACCCCGACCGCAACACTCTATTTTTTTAAAAATAGTCACGCTTCATTTTCCTATATATTATTTAAATCGCATTTTAATCTTGTATAACCCTAAATATACTTTTTTAAACCCCATTATAATTCTCAAGGTTTAATTTTCTTATCTAAGCTGTGTTTCCTTTGTCACAATTCATATTTGTATTTAATTACAAGATCAATTGTTTAAAAAAATCCACTATATTTTATTGAGACTTTCTTTTTCCACAGGCACGTCTGCAAGCGAACCAACTGAAGGGTAAGATGTTCATGTCTTTGTTAGATTTGAAACTAATGTGAGCACTTCTTTGAATGAGGAGCCACGTGGGATTTCATTTAGATCGCATTTTAATCTTGTATAACCCTAAAGGTCGATTAAAAAAACAAATTTTCTTGTATCGTGTTTTTTTTTTACTTATAAAAGCTAAAACCAATTTGAATAATATTTTAGAACACATCTATTAATCTAAATCAACAAAGTAAACCACTACACATGACATCCGAATAGCATTTAGTCTAAAGGGACCCGGGTCCGAATAGCCCATTCATTTCTGCAATGAGACTTCAGAAAATTGAATGACATCTGCGGTCACTATACCAAGCCCAAACATGACTTAAGAGAACTATTGACCAGTGAAGGCGTTATAAATTTAACACAAGCTGAGGCATCACTTGATCAGATCGATCAGCTGAGGCATCACTTGATCAGATCGATCAGCTGAGGCATCACTTGATCAGATCAATCAGCTGGGGCATCACTTGATCAGATCGATCAGCTGAGTAGGGAAAATGTTAAGGAAAAAAAACAAGATTTGCATTGTTATTAAATCCTATGATTTATGTTCATGATGAAATCTGGCAGGGTGGAAATAACATCAAGGATTAAAACACTTCTTAGCACGCACTCCCGTGATTTTATTCCCTCTGAAGTAGGAGTAATCCTCCCACCCCCCTTGTTATTGTCTTCAATTGCATTCATATCCTAGGGCGTTGAAGTGTTACAATCTGCTTCGCCGGAACAACACCCCCACCCCCTCACCCCACCCCACCCGGCCCCAAACCAACAGGCCACAAGAGACTAAACACACGGCGGAATATTTTGATCCCATTTTTCTTTAGTCGAGGACGTTCTTATGACTGAGGTGTTCCGATGACCGCTGTCCATCAACTAGGAGATCTATGCTCTGGCCCAAATTCAGAACCCCATTTCTAATGCCAGGACACTTGCAAGTGACTTGTGTGAGAAGAAAAGCCAGCTTGGATTTACCTAGTCATTTTAACGCCATTGATTTCTATAGTTTTAGTTTCATACTTTCAAATTCTATAATTTTAGGTTATATTTTTTTTAAATTCTGTTGGTCTCTGATCAATCTTGTAGAAATCGATAATTATGATAATTTTGTTTTGCTCAATATGTCCGCCCTGAATTTCTCTTAGGACAGGAGGGGGTCATTTTGAGATTTTATTATCTTAGAAATTCAAATTCATCCCATTTAAGGATGAATGAAGTAGCTCTTATTTAGTCTGTTTGTTATCCCACGCAACTTTCTAATAAACGATAACAAATGAAGGACTCTGTTCAAGCTCTGTTACGGATATAGTACAACAAGGTATGCGGAAACTTGAATTAAGAAACACGACAATAATATAAGAACGTTTCGGCTAAAAGTCCTCAAAAGCAGACAGGACATATAAAAATAGGACAAGAAATAGAAACAAATTTTTAAAAACTAAGTTATTGTCATTTGATATTGCTGGAAGTTGGATTCTTCAAAACAAGATAACGGAAAGTGAAAGAATTTATGAAATGATACTGTAAAAAATTAAGTCCTAAAAATACTTTGGAGATATATGAAATATAAGATAGAAAAAGAATACAGAAGAAAATTGAGAATCATATATCGGAAAGCATTTGATAAATTCCATATGGTGATAATGTGCCGAAAAGCTCAATTAATTTATTTTCGATTATACGACCTCTCTCTGGTATGTTGGTACATGAAATCAATGCCATGATAGATACAACTTCAACATGGTGATATTGTTCCCAAAAGCTCAATTAATTTATTTTCGATCCTAACACTCTCTGGTATATTTGTATATGAAATCAATGCCATGATAGATACAAATAATTTCCCTTGAAAATGGATGAGACCGGGTTAAGTTTACCCTGTTCAATATTTTCAGTGAATCTATCTGAAAATCTTCTACTTGTTTGTCCTATATAACATGAGCGGCATCGACAGCACACAACAGAAAAGATCACATTAAAACTGAAACATCTGAAGCCCTCTTTGGGGTAACAGTACAATAGGGGAGGCTAATAGTTTTGTTTTGGAGAGTATAGGAACAAGTCCAAAAACGGCTTATTGAGCATGGTAACAGTACAATAGGGGAGGCTAATAGTTTTGGTTTGGAGAGTATAGGAACAAGTCCAAAAACGGCTTATTGAGCATGGTAACAGTACAATAGGGGAGGCTAATAGTTTTGTTTTGGAGAGTATAGGAACAAGTCCAAAAACGGCTTATTGAGCATGGTAACAGTACAATAGGGGAGGCTAATAGTTTTGTTTTGGAGAGTATAGGAACAAGTCCAAAAACGGCTTATTGGGTATGGTAACAGTACAATAGGGGAGGCTAATAGTTTTGTTTTGGAGAGTATAGGAACAAGTCCAAAAACGGCTTATTGAGCATGGTAACAGTACAATAGGGGAGGCTAATAGTTTTGTTTTGGAGAGTATAGGAACAAGTCCAAAAACGGCTTATTGAGCATGGTAACAGTACAATAGGGGAGGCTAATAGTTTTGTTTTGGAGAGTATAGGAACAAGTCCAAAAACGGCTTATTGAGCATGGTAACAGTACAATAGGGGAGGCTAATAGTTTTGTTTTGGAGAGTATAGGAACAAGTCCAAAAACGGCTTATTGAGCATGGTAACAGTACAATAGGGGAGGCTAATAGTTTTGGTTTGGAGAGTATAGGAAGAAGTCCAAAAACGGCTTATTGAGCATGGTAACAGTACAATTTGACAGACAGACACACAGACAGACACACAGACAGACACACAGACAGACACACAGACAGA
Organism: Lymnaea stagnalis; assembly: GCA_964033795.1. NCBI lineage: Eukaryota > Metazoa > Mollusca > Gastropoda > Lymnaeidae > Lymnaea > Lymnaea stagnalis. The sequence continues at coordinate 70,205 of CAXITT010001528.1, forward strand.
CACACAGACAGACACACAGACACACAGACAGACAGACAGACACACAGACAGACAGACAGACAGACAGACAGACAGACAGACAGACAGACAGACAGACAGATAGACAGATAGATAGACAGATAGCCAGTCTGTCTGCCTGCGTGCCTGCCTGTCTGCCAGATAGATAGATAGATAGATAGATAGATAGATAGATAGATAGATAGATAGATAGATAGATAGATAGATAGATAGATAGATAGATAGATAGATAGATAGATAGATAGATAGATAGATAGATAGAT
>CAXITT010001529.1:33059-70455 GCA_964033795.1 Lymnaea stagnalis
GATTTAAATCATGTGCTGAAATAACCTGTTGGCATAATAGTTATTGAAATTCCAATTAAATAGTGTGTACTACATTAAACATTTGATTCTATTATGAATTATTTAACATGATGTATACATTAATTAGAATGATAAATATAATATTTGAATGAATTATTATGTCATTCTATATTCTTACATTATGTTTTGAATTATGTTTTGTATTTTAAATCTAAAAAAAGTATTTCTAATATAATTTTTGTGTAATTATGTTTGTGGAAAAAGCCTTAAGTCTGTGGTGCCATACATTTTTTTCTGTATTTTCAAAGTAATGTTAGACTTATTTGTGTTGCCTCTTGTTTATGGATGCTGGTATTGTGTTTAGTGTTATAGCTCTGACTATATCTACTGGGTAAACTGTACCTGCTTGTATGATTTGTTTAAGTGCAGATTTAGTTTGTAAAATTGGGTTGCAGATATAAATGTTATTCTGTCTCATCAGCCCCTGTCCTGCAAAGTGGACATTCTATGTGCCTAACTTGTACTTTTATGGTTTGATTAGACTGGTGTTATATTGTATATGATTCTATATGTTATTTATTTGTCTTTATTTTCTATAGCTTCAATGCGTGTATGTTTAAATGTATTCTTAGTTTTTATTTGTTTAAATGTGTCTATTTTATGATATTGTAGAGTGGTGTTGCTTGTCTCTTTATTAAATGTGTAAATTTCTTTAGTTGTCTTGTGTATACGTGTTTCGTTGCCTTTTAATGCTTGAATGCATGCCATATGAAAATCCGATTGTTTTCTTCCCATGTAATGGGGTGTGTTGTTTTAATTTTTTATTAACTGTCCTAGCTTTATCCCAATGTAATAATGTGTAAATAAATTCTCCACCTTCTTTCTAATGGCTTGTCCTATAAATTTGATTCTAAGTGCTTCTAGTTTTGTTTGTATGTCTTGTAAATTAATCCCCCCTTCTAGTTTAGATTGGATTAATGCTGTATTTTTAATGTTTTGTATTGTTTCTTTGAAATATGTAATTCCTGATTTCTAAGTTGATTTTACTTAAAATGGTTGGTGGAGGTCCCCATATGTTCTCTGTTTAAATTGTTTTAGGAATTACATATGTGTTTATGATTGTGCTCCGGCCAAAAATTGTGTGTGCTGTGTATTTATGTCGGTCAATTATGTTTTTTTATTGATTGTTCAATGTTTTGCCATGTTTCTGTGTTCTTTTGATTCTGTTTGTTTAAAAAATAATCGCCATATATCCAAAGACTTTCTTTCCTTACGATTTCTAAAGGGAAATCTAGTCTATCTTTCCACTTACCTATCCCCATAATTTCAGATCTGCATATGCAATGACTTTTGCTTCGTTACCCCCAGATATCCTTATTCCTTTAATACTCTCCTCTCTTCTAATGCTCTCTAACAAAGGTTCAAAGGATAGGATATAAAGGTAAGTGGAAAGGGGACACCCTTGTCTAACTGATCTGTCAAATTTAATGTCTTTAGAAAGTGTGTTGTTAATTATAAGATCACTAATGGGGGATATGTATAAAATGTTTACCTAATTACAAAAATAATCTCCTAGTTTGTTGTGTTGTAATATTTTATGTAGGTATTTATGGTCTACCCTATCAAAGGCTTTTTCTTAATCCAGTGATAATATGCAAGTTTGGATGTTTTTGTCATTTGTCCCCGACACCGAGGTCCTCGCTAGAGCGAACCTACCTAGTATCTTCACCACTCTGATGCAGTCTCAGCTCCGTTAGATAGGACACGTAGCCCGTATGGCAGACCACCGGCTCCCGAAACAATTATTCTTCGGAGCACTCACGGCAGGTAAGCGCTCCCAAGGAGGCCAAAAAAAGCGTTACAAGGACTTTGAATGTGGCACTAAAGGCCTTCAGCATAAACCCTACTCAATGGGTGCGGACAGCCCAGGACAGAGCCAGGTTGAGAGATGCTGTCAAGAAGGGGGCTAAATCCCATGAAGCTAATAGAATAACCGCAGCTGAGACACGCAGGCTTGTCCGAAAGAGCAACATTAGGTAATCGTCTGAAGCAACTATTCCATGCCCACGGTGTCATAGATTATTCCGAGGAAGGATCGGTCTAACAAGCCTTCTAAGAGCTCACCGTAATCCCAACCCGTCCGCCCCTAACCGGATGATTCGATGATCCTTGTCGACTTCGACGGACGAACAACAAGAAGTTCTTAAATAAAATGATTGAGGTTATGTATTTCTCTTGGTTTGATGCTGCATTGTTTGTTTATATGTATTAGAGTACTTAAATGTGGTTTTAATTTATTTGCTAGAGTTTTTGTGAGAATTGTATAGTCTTTGTTAAGTAAAGATATGGGTCTGTATTTTTTAAGTTGTGTTCGTTCTGTATCTCTTTTTGTTCAAACCCGGAGAATGAACTAGCAGCGTCTTGATAAAACTTTTCAATTGAAATTAAATTTTTTTTATAAAATGTATCTCATTGTTTCGTAAAATCAACATAATAAAGTAAGAAAACAATACAAGTTCCATTTTTTAAAAACTTTAATTTTAAATAATATTGAAAACGATTTTTTGAACTGAGTAAAAATGTGCCCTAAAAATATAACATATATTTTGATCTATATATAAATATATAAAACATCCATAATTATCTCACTTTTAACAATTTTGTTTGCTTATATTTTTCAAATTTAAAAAAAAAAAATATGTAATACACAAATCAATTAAAATGAATTATGCAACAGCAATGCACTGCAGTTGTAAGAAATCTGATTTATTATATGGAGTAAATTGGAAAAGCTTATGTTGCAATCTTTGTTATAGTTCAAATAGTGCTGTAAATGTACATAGTGAGTTGTGAGACATCGAATTCGAATCTTTTAATTTCGTCTACTTTAAATAATGCAGTAAAGAACAAAGTGAGTTGTGAGGCATCGAGTTTGATTGTTTCACTTTGTACTAGTTCAAATAGACCTCTAAACTTATGTTGTGAGTTTTGAAAAAACGAATTTCTCGTTTAATTTGAAAACATTTCAATACATAAAAAATATATTTAAAATTAACTTGCATATGTTTTTAAAATCGTAACTATCACTTCTTGTATATATTGTTTAGTACATATCGTGAAGTGTCATTAAGTACATGTTTGCTTGAGTTTTTAAGACAGAGACGTTGTAGTCAAGTTGTTATCTAGTTACCTTAGAAATTCATTACATCTTTAAAAAAAGTAAAGTAAGTTAACTAAAAACTCTAAGTATGATTATGTATTTACCCATACGATAGGCTACTACCAAATGTATTTGATTTAATTTAGCGATATATTGCACTCATATTGATTTCCCAGCTAGGCAGATGCGTAAAACAGTGAGAGTTAAAGAGAGAAATAGGCGTACTATATTTCAGGGGCGTAGCTAGGGTTATATATACCTAGTGATGTAAACGTTTGGTGTCATCACTTCAACTCCCCTGACTTACATGATAAATTTCAACTTGTTAAAATTGGTATACAGCATTACAATGACAAAGTCAAATAAGTGTAGGTCATGAAGTAAATATATTTAAGAACTGTATCAACTTTAAGTAATAGATTTAAAAAAAAATAATTTACTTATTTATTTAGAATTGTCCTTTCCTGATCTTCATAGCTGCAATAACTTGATTACAATAACTGTATCACTTTCAGATGATGGGAGAACCAGAACAGAAACTCTTAATTCTCCTATTTTGGATACTAAATAGTTATCCTGTTATTTTCTTCTTAAACGTTACTCTTCTCTCTACCGAAATTTCATAACTATCTGATTTTAAAATGTATTCTAACATATGCCACTAAGTGACAGCGCTTTCCATGCAGAGACAACCTTAAGGCATTCAGGTTAATTCACACGTTTTCATAAATAGTAAGAGTAAAGAGTTTACTCTGCAGGTTCTTGCTGTGTAACTATGACATTTAGCTTCACAACAACAGAGTCATACTTGGTCTTTTTTCATGACACCATTGTCTAACTTCACAACACAGCCATACATGGTCTTATTACTGACACAATTATTTAACTTTATTACAACTCATCCATACATGTCCTCTATACTGACACCATTGTCTAACTTCACTGCAACATAGCCATACATGGTCTCATTACTGACACCATTATCTAACTTCAATACAAGACAGCCATACATGGTCTCATTTATGAAACCATTATCTAACTTCAATACAACACAGCCATTCATGATCTCATTACTGACTCCAGTATCTAACTTCACTAGAACACATCCATATATGGTCTCCTTGCAGACACCAATGTCTTACTTTATTACAACCTAGCCATACTTGGTCTCTTTACTGACACCATTGTGTTACTTCACTGCAACACAGCCATACATTGTCGTAGTACTGACTCCATTATCTAGCTTCACTACAAAAAAGCCAAACATGATCTCATAACTGACAACAAAGAGTATTTTGCACTATCATGCAGAGTATCATTTGTCCATATGCCAGCTCATAATCAAACAATTATTTCAAGAAAAAACATTCATTGCACAGTAACCTTAAATGTGGTGGTCTCTAAGGCTTTCCCAGTCAACCACGTTGTAAAACAAGGTTTTAGATTTACATGAAAGACCTTATGCTTTTCTTGTTTATGACCTACAATGTACCTTTAGGGAGTGTGAAGGCGGTGTATACATCCATAACAGTTGTGATGTTAGGCTCTTAAACATCGAACTTATTTATGCAAAGACCATGGTAAAAGAAATCACTTGTTGCTGACGATGCCGATTTTACACAACACACAGAAGAATGTCTTCAGGGGCTAGTTAATCACCTCTTAAATGCATGTAAATTGATTGGTCTTTTAATTAATCTACATAAAAAGTTGACTAATATAAATATAGGATGCTAAGCATTTTACATTACTTGGATCGACCATCTTTAGTTTACACACTGTTACAAAGACGTGAACACAAGATTCTTAAAAGCATAAACATTTATCGCCGAGCTTAAATAAGCGGGTGTTGTGAAGTTGCAGCAACCGGGCCGGGCTTTCTAGGGGTTTGGGGTGGATATGTTTAACGTCTCTAAAGTCCCCCCTTACCATCCCGGGGGAAGTGTGGCTCAACTAAAATATTCTAATAATTTTTTTTTTTTGGAAATGTTTTTATTCTGTTTAGCTCCACAAACTTGCATATAACAATAATCTTAAACTGAGGATCTATCGGGAATGTGTGCTTAATAAGCCACTTTGGCTGTGAAGTGTAAAACAATTATGCCAGTCATGAGAGGCAGCCCCACAGCTTCAATCAAAGATGTCTACATCACGTTTTCCTCATTTAAGATGGTAGGACTAGGTAACTCACACAGACGTCTTGGAACGTGCACAAATGTCTTGCATATTGTCAGCGCTGAGCAAGTAGCGTATTCGCTAGATAGGCAATTTAAGGATAATGGTGGAAGGCCATGTTCTAAAAAAGATCTGCTGCATTGATAGATGACATGACTCATTGGAGGGCCGCTCTGTTAGGACGTTTACAAAAGGAGCATGTGGAATGAAAAACATAGAAATAACAAATGTGAGATCATCACTTTGCAACTTTCCAGATGGCAAACAGAAGTTTATGATCAAGTCAAATTTGCAAGTGATATATGAAACTAAGTCCTTGAAACTAAAAGAACAATAAGGAAAGTCAAATCTATCTAGGATTTAAGATTCTGCTGTGAGAAATGCAGCCGAGACTGTTATTACGAGATCAGCTTTGTAAACCATTTGAGACATTTTTGTTTCAGCATTATCTTCGTTTGGTATCTGCCCCTTCCTCAGGAAAGTCAAGTGTCCCAAGGAGTAGAATGTGAAGAAAAAATACATCGAACACTATTTTGTATTGTCAATAGTATCTGGCGCATATAACCTATTACAATTAGTGAAATTAATAGCAATATCAAGGCATGATAATCTTGTTATGAGATCGTTTATAAATATTGTTCTTGGTCGCTACAATCTTACTTCCTGGTTTTCTCATTTATCGCTGTTTGTTTTTAATTATTTTGCAACTTCACAACACTTTAATGACACAGCATTAATATACATTTACAGATTTAAAGTGGTCTTCAATTATTCTAATAGTTAGTCAAGTATCAAACATAAGCAAACTGCTTTCAATTTATAGTGTATCGTGCTCAGTACCGCTTCTTAAGATTATTTGTCAGGTAAATTTGGAAACATTCAGACAAGTTATTCGTTTGAACTAGGCTGGGTTTTTTTTTTTTCATTTGAGTTTAGCATGTAATATCATATTTGCAGTGCTTTTTGATGATGGCAGGGACATCACGCAGCAACCGGGCCGGGCTTTCTAGGGGTTTGGGGTGGATATGTTTAACGTCTCTAAAGTCCCCCCTTACCATCCCGGGGGAAGTGTGGCTCAACTAAAATATTCTAATAATTTTTTTTTTTTGGAAATGTTTTTATTCTGTTTAGCTCCACAAACATCGATATGAGGACATTTTAAGGCTAATATTTTATATTCTCAAAAGCAAAATGCCGACATGTAATTTATAATTAACGTCTATCCTTCTTTTAAAATTCAAGCTTTGATTATGAACTAGAATTTGAACACAAACTGCGCGTGTTTGATAGTTCATCGTTTCATACCTGGCTATTAGAGTTTTCAACCTTGATAAGTTAATTAGAAAAAAAAAGAAAAACTGTGACAAGGGAACAATTGGTAACATTTCTGCTTATGATCAGAAGTGGGAAATTTTTAGCTCAGTACGATATTTATAATCGAAATATGTGTAAGCCTCTAACACGATTAGCTTTAAATCTACGGATAATCTAATATATTTTAAAGCTTCTGGTACTGGTTAATTTAATGATAAACGTATCGTTTTTTTTAAATAAAATATATTTTGTTTCATTGTACACTTTCCCCATGGGACACTTTATTTTCCTTGGGGCAGTCCCTCCCTCTCTCTTGGAAAGATGCCTGAAAGAATTATTGGTACATAGTTTGTTTTCTTGTTTTATACAAGGTTTATTGCTAATAAATGTTTTTCAAGGGAAACAATTGATTTTGCTTTCGAAATATGTTTTCGCTGATATCTTTGGGGATTTTTGTGAAATATTTAATTTTTTTTAATTTTTATTATTTTTGAAATAATATTGATTTACTTTAAATTGAAATAAAAGATTGATGCAAGTAGTTTAAAGTGCCTATTAACTTATTTTGTTGTTGTTGTTGTTTTTTTATCATTAAGATAAAAACATTCAATTTCTAATTTTAAAAGAAGTATATGTTACAATAAATATGCTTAACCACTGTTTACCGAATATCACTTCTAGTGGGTAAAGTTGATAACGATGTCTTATTTTAGCATGTAGTCAACTTGAATTCGATCCCTAAATCTAGGGATATAATGCAACTTGTATTAAATATGCTATCCCTCTGTCCTCGTGGTACTGTACCTATGAACGTGTTTCTAACTAAATTACTTCCCAAGGGTATTTTAGATTTTTGTCGGGAGGCAGTACCAGTAGCCAGAGGCGCAGCTAAAGGGTGCCACATTGGACATACGTCCCAGGGCGCCATACTGGAGTTGGAAAGGACAAGATGCTCTCTGATAGTTTTTACTGGTTGAAAATACTGGGTTTGAGAGTTGGAAATGAGAGTGGCGTAAAAAATAAATTTTGTTCTCTGACGTTAACACTGTGGAACATATGTGGCCGCCCTTTGTGGCAAGAATAGTAGTTAATCCATTTAGATTTGTGTTTATCAATACAAATGTTGGCGATCATCTTCATCGGAAAGTAGCGAAGAAATTGTGGGTGCCGATAAATCTTAATCGGTGGAGAGCCTGAACGCTAGAATTTGTTTTTAAAATTATATGAAAATAAAAAGGTGTGTTTTGTATTATACTTGAATTCCAAGTTTCTATCATACTTTTGTAACATGGAAGGACCTTTTTGAAGTTTTGTGAGCGGCATTTTTGCGCCTAGTTCTTAACATAATTTATTCCGTTTGTAGCACGTCCCAGGGTAATCATTTGGCTGAAACTTATAATCACCCTTAAACCATTACATAGATAAGTGTGTTGGAAGGGGTGCAGAAATGTAGGATGCTAATGACAGCAAGGCAAACTCAAAATAAATTTGTTGTTTATTTTAGAAAATTTTGAGGCAGAATTTTAAACTTTCGGGTGGGAAATGACAAAAGTAGCTTTAATAATGATCATTTCTTAAATCCAGGACCAGTGGGACGTAAACTAAATTAACTCTTTTTGTGTAACCATTGACTGTACGCTTTTGTCTTAGATTATTTTCCTCTTATCAATCTATGTAGTCTCCACAACACCCATGTATCTAAAAAAAAAGTATGTCTTTCTGTATGTATGTACGTATATATGCATGTGAAGTATGCGCTACTACATCACTAATTCGCTTGCAATACAATTTTGATGAGTTGTTGTCTTTTTGCCCCTGCATTTTTCTGGGTCATTACAACCCTTTCAATATATTGCGTTTTTGGCTAATGACCCAAAGGTCGTTTCTTGTCTCTTTTATACGATTTCTAAAAAATATTTTTCGCATACGCTCTAACACCATTTTCAGAATGCGATAAAACGTTGTAGGAATGCTATACGCAGTGTATTCTTACAAATCTAGTTCTAGATCCAACTATTTATATAGAGCCCTTAGTGTTGTCAAAGCCTATTGATATTTATATAGCTTATATAAGAAAAATGAAATGGGGCCCCGGCCACAGAGAGATGGATATTATTAGTTCAGTACCCTCCGGTATTTGAATATCGATAATCAAGTGTATGTGTTATAAGTTTGGAAAAGATCCATCTATTCATTTAGGAGTATCAAGCTTATTCATATTTATTAAGCTTATATTAGAAATAAAATGAAATGGGGCAACCGGCCCTAGAGGTAAGAATATTATAAGTTTAGTAACATTCTTTATTTGAGTATGGATACTCAAGTGTATGTGTGCTAAGTTTGGTAAATATCCATCTATCCGGTAGGAGTATTTGTTGTTAATTTTATTTATAGAGCTCCTATAGGTAAAAAAACAAACAATTCGGGGCCTCCTGTTTTGACCGTATGGATAGAGTTTTAAAATTAAACCGGGTTAAATGTGTAAGTAAGCTGTAAGGAATAAGCCTGCCAAATCGTAGGCTTCTATCTAAAGGAGAATTTGTAGAGTTAGTGATGAATCAGTGACTGAGGGATTTGCCTTTTTATTAGTATAGATTTCAAATAATGGCGTCATAAATTCTTGAATAGTTTAAAATGTGGTGATATTTTCATGGCATTTATCTTTCGTCTATGTGATTCTTTAAATTAGACTAACCCCCCCCCTAATACAATTCAAACCCAACAAAATATAAACATATAATATATATAAATATAATATGCGTTAATCAATATATTCTTGTTATATTTTAAAGTTAGGCGGAAAATTAAATTGTAAATGTAGACATATTAAATACTCTGGTTGAAGTGTCTTCTCGTGACGTTGTCTGAGTGAGTCATTGATTAAAATTATGTGTATTTTGATAAAGATCCGTTTATTATGAATCTAAACTATAAATAAATATACAAGTTTATGCAAGGACTTAGTAAGAAAATTACATATATTTGTAAGTATATACACAAAGGCAATACTAAGGTAGGTATGTTAGGAATACCAACAGTGGTAAGGTGAGCAGGAAAAGCCAGAAAGACGTTCATATCTAACCTTTCACTTTGAATGCTGGCGCACAAACAGAATCGGTCCACAAAAGTCTCACCACTTTGACTAAGAGATGTTGAAAAAGCCATTACCCACCAGTAGATAATACAAAACACTATTATGGCCCAGGAGGTATTGCTTAAAAGAAAATCATTGACAATGATGTGTTGTCAAGTCGAGTATTTAAAAACTGGGTTGCATAATCTGTAACACAAACGATGACCCGAAACGTCAACTCCCCATCTCCTCAATGGACCTGACAAAATATGCATTCGTGTTAATTACCTTATGATAGTTTGCAAGATCTTGCCACAGGTGATAGGATTCTTTCCATTTACTGACTGAAAAAGGACTCTGAGGTTGTAATTTTTCCTAAGTTGTTTTTGTCCTTCATGATTGTAATTAGGCTGTAGCTAATGTTAGCAAAGTCTAGTTGTCAATGCAAAGCTTGATAGACATAAAAAAATAGTCTGGTTTTAAAGCTCATGGTAGAGAAGTATAAGAAATAGTGTACAGATTGATGGACACATAACATAGTCTGGTACTAAGCTGATGGTAGAGAAGACTGAGAAATAATGTACTGTTTGAAGGAAACATATCATAGTCTGATAACCTTTTTGCTTTACCGAAAGGAATTTCCCATACAAGTTTAATAGTAGGATTTCCTCTCTGTCTGTTTTATACATAGATAGCGTTTGAAGAAAAGTGTCATCAGAATTTGAGTTTATCATGTATAGGTCCAAGATAGGGACCAAAACCTATCCTTCCATTACATATTATGTTTAAAAATGTAAATTGCTTCTCATCTTCTGAAGTTTATGTTTGACCTCACTTTCTTAATTATAGTTAATTTGTTGGTGCTGAAAAAATATCCTTAATATTTTCAATGGAAGACATTTTCAGTTTGTTCAATAACAAATTTAGTCCCTTTTCTTAATAGCGCGCATTGTCCTTTTCATTGAAATGTAATACTTGTTTCTGGTTGTAGGAATCGCCAACATTTCAAAAACTATGTACATTAATAAGAGGTTGTTTTTATTTTTTTGTAATGTAAGTACCTTAACAAAGTTTTGAGACTAAGTTGAAACTAAAACTATTACACTACACTCCTTGCAATCACTGGTGTACTTGATAATTACTGTTTAGCTCTGAGTTGGACTATTAAACATTGACATCATTTTCTTATCAAGCTAAAGGCTAGTTTGTTCAACATTTTCTCATATCAAATTGATTTTTTTAATAATTCATACTACAAAATTTCTGTTGATGCCACAATCGAAATTTTAATTATGCAAAAAAAAATTAAAAATATATATACATTAATTTAAACAAATTTAAAAAAGAATAACTAAAAGTTATTTGACTAAAAAGGAATTACACTTTTAGCTTCCATGTTATAAAAAAAAAATATTTTCTAAATTTAAAATATTGTTTTATTACAAATGTTTAAATGTAATAAATATATATGACAGTCATTAGTAAATTTTCAAGGGAAATAGCTGCAATGTTTCATAAATTCTTTAAATTAATGAATGACACATAATTATTTTTAATAATTTTTGTAACAAATTAGTTACCCTTATAGGTTAATAAGAACACTATTTAAAATTTTGAAAAAAAAATATTTCGTTATTTTACTTTACTTTTTCTCTTTTGCCTCATTCATGAAATTTTCAATTTATTTATTTAAAAAAAATTATATTAATTTATTGTTAAAGGATAACCAATTGTATCTACGTGTAGTCATAATGTCTTAGAAAGGAAGCATTTTTGTGTTGTCTTTATTTGCGATTTCTTTAATGTGTTTATTTTTAAATGTATTCTTAGTGTTTATTGTTCCATAAAAATGTGTCCATTTTATCCTATTGTAGAGTGGTGTTGCTTGTTTCTTTATTAAATGTGTGTACACTTTTTTAATTGTCTTGTGTGTAAGTGTTTCGTTGCCTTTTAAAGCTTGAATGCATGCCACATGAAAATCCGATTGTTTTCTTCCCATGTAATGGTTTGTGTTGTTATCAATTATTCTTAACTTTCCTAACCTTATCCCAAAGTAATCAGTTGTCAATAAATGGTCCTGCTTCTTTTTAATGGCTTGTCCTATAAATTTGATTCTAAGTGCTTCTAGTTTGGTGTGCACGTCTTGTAAATTAATCCCCCCTTCTTGTTTAGATTGGATTAATGTTGTATTTTGAATGTTTTGTATTGTTTCTTGAAATGTGTAATTCCTGATGTGTAAATTGATTTGCCTTAAAATGGCTGGTGGAGGTCCCCATTTGTGCCCTGTGTATATTGTTTTAGGAATTGCATATGTGTTTATGATTGTGCTGCGGCCAAAAATTGTGTGTGCTGTGTATTTATGTCTGGCAATAATGTTTTTTATTGACTGTTCAATGTTTTGCCATCTTTCTGTGTTAGTTTGAGTCTGTTTTTTTTTAAATTTAAATATTTAAGAAAAATAGAAAAGTATATGCACACCATTTTTTAAAGGGAGATAATTATAGATTTTAAAAAAAATATTTATATATAGAGTGAGATATATCTTAGATTTTTTGGGACATATTTTTAATTTGTAATTTTGTCATTTAAAAGTATAATAGTTCCAATAAAATTTTAAAAACAAACTGTTTTCAAACGAATTTGTATTCTTTTCTTACTTTCTTATGTAGTTTTAAGGAAACAATGTGATAACGTTTATAAAATAAATTTAATTTTAATTCCAAAGATAAAACAAAAGATGAAAGTGTTATAAAATATTGACCACGAAAGAGAAAGTTGAGATAGTCGATTTGTTATACCAGGGTTTCTGTTATATGCAACTAAAATGAAGGTCCTTCTGCTTTTATTTTTAGTAAGTGTCACATTTGCAGACCCTACAGTTTTCTTCAAGGAAGAATTTGCTGATGGTGCAAAATGGACAGAAAGATGGGTGGAGTCTAAACACAAATCAGACATTGGAAAATTTGAGTTGTCTGCTGGGAAATTTTATGGAGATGAAGAAAGGGAAAAGGGTTTGAAGACAACTCAGGATGCTAGATTTTATGGGTTACCTGCTAAATTTGACAAGTTCAGCAATGAGGGAAAGACTCTTGTTGTTCAGTTTTCGGTGAAGTATGAACAGAATATCGATTGTGGAGGAGGCTATGTGAAACTGTTCTCAAGTGATCTAGATCAGACTGACATGCATGGAGATTCTCCTTACAATATTATGTTTCGACCAGATATTTGTGGACCCGGAACCAAAAAAGTTCATGTTATTTTCAACTATAACGGAAAGAACATGTTAGTCAAAAAGGACATCAGATGCAAGGATGATGTCTACACACATGTGTACACATTGATTGTTAAGCCGGATAACACGTATAAGGTCAAAATTGACAATGAGAAGGTTGAGAGTGGAGATTCGGAGTGTGACTGGGATTTCTTGCCTGCAAAGAATATTCCTGATCTCAATGCCAAAAAGCCAGACGACTAGGATGAGCGTTAGAAAATTGATGATCTGAGTGACACCAAACCAGAAGACTGGAACAAGCCTGAACACATCCCAGAACCTACAGCCAAGAAGCCTGATGACTGGGATGACGAGACGGATGGGGAATGGGAACCACCTATGATTGATAACCCAGAATTTAAGGGAGAGTGGAAACCTAAGCAAATTGACAACCCAGACTACAAGGGCAAGTGGGTTCATCCTGAGATTGACAATCCTGAATACAAACCGGATGATAAGCTGTACAGATATGAAGATTTTGGTGCTATTGGCTTGGACTTGTGGCAGGTGAAGTCTGGAACCATCTTTGACAACTTCCTAATTACAGATGACGTAGATTATGCTTAACAGTTTGCAAGGGATACATGGGGCAAGTCTAAGGATCTTGAGAAATCAATGAAAGATGCTCAGGATGACGAGGAAAGAAAACAGAGAGAGAGGAGGAAGAAAAGAAGAGGAAAGATGAGGAGGATTCTACTAAAAAAGATGATGATGATGATGAAGAGCCAGAGGATGAAGGTGAAGATGAGGCAGAGGAAGAATCTGTACCAAAAGATGAATTATAGGCAGCACTGACAAATAGGTTGTTTTCATTATCATTATGCATTAGGGTCTCTCATGTTAGCTTCATTACCTTCACATGTTTGAGAATTAAGTGTCATTTTATGTCTTAGAATGGGATGATTTTGGCAAATTTTGATCCAAACATTAGGTTGAATGGAACTTTTTCTTTAGGAACATGACTTGTTTAAGCCAATTTTCAAAAATTATGTTTCAACATAGCCCACATTTGTCATAATATATTTGCTCTGAGACACAGATAAGTCACCAGTTAACTTGCTATGTTGCAATTTTTCATGCCCTGTGACTACAATCATGCATTGTACTTGTGGTCCAATATCTGCTGTATTCCATTGTAGACACATTGGGATGTTTGTCTACTTTTTACTTTATTTTATGTGTGATTGGTTTGAAAATTCTACTTTATTGTAAGTGTAGTTGGTGTGAAAGCAAGAATGCCAAAAAGGTATGTAAGCTTTGTGTGGGTGATTTTTAAATATATATATTGCAAAACTTCTTTATTAAGGAGTTATTTCCCCCCAAGAGTTGAGTTTTTTTGTCAAGTGAAATAAATTATTGTAAGTGTGATGTCAAAGATGGTGATTACCAGATATCATTATTTGGTATTAAATTAATTTCTTCTTAATTGTTGACTTTATTCTGTTGATTTACCTGTTTATGATGAGTTCAAGCTTCATTTAGCACATTTCCAGATAATGGATCAATAAAACTCATGCAATTGTAAAAAAAAAAAGAAAAAAAAGTGGACTACTGTGACTATAAAACTGTAGTCCACTTGATTTCGATCCCTTCATCTAAGGATTTAAGGATTTAATATGAATGAATAGTCAGCATGTTTGCAATTAATAATCTTGCAAATTGTGTACGAAAATTGTATCATATCTAGATATATATAAAAGTGAAATTTTGTGGATTTATTTGTTTGTTTGTGGGGTTTTTCTACAAAGGCTTTTATATGAATAGTTGGATCTTGGCCAAACTTGACACATATATCCATCATTATCCGGAAGGAACTCTTAAGGGGCTATGAACATTTTATAACACTCCGTTTGGGGCCGGGGGCCCTTACATGTTTTACATGTATTTTTTCTTACATGATCTGTATACAAAAATAACAACAAATACTCCTACATGAGTTGATGGATCTTGACCAAACTTAGTACAAATGTACTTTAATATCCATATTCAAATATCCAGGTGTACTGAACGCATAATATCCATTTCTCTGGGCTTGGGCCCCGGTTCATTTTTCTTATTTAGCCATATAAATTTCAATATGTTTAGACAACACTATATTTTCTATAGGAATTGATGGATATAGACCTAGCGTTGTAGCAATACACTTCATTGTCCCTTTGAAATATCGGTGGTTTTTAAACTAATAAAAATCCATTTTAGATTTTTCTATAAACCTCGATAATTTTAAAAAGCTATATCTATGGCTTTGTAAGTAAATTTTAATGGGACCAGTTTTAAATTTTAACTCTCTTATTTATGCGTCTGATATTTGTAGGGCCCCCCCATCTCAGACATAACTAAACAGGTACTTTATTAAATAAGCCCCCACGGGGCCCCTATTTTAATTAAACCGTTCTATAGTCATAGTAGTGAAAATTAGTTGTAGAATATTTGGTGTTTGAAAAATAAATACTTAGAAAAGTAGTTCTATACATGTTTCGAGCATGTTATTAAATTTAATCTAGAATGTCCCAGATAGTTCTTTAATGTTCTACGATGATATATATAATTGAATTTAAAATCTTATTTGAACAAAATAGCACCAAGAATGATCCCAAAGAGGAATAGGTCCCTAAGGGGGATCGAGATCTAACTGCAAACTGGTAACCATCGATTACGCGATCCCATCATGATCCCATCGCGTAAAGCGATCAAACTGGCATCGGGATCATATCGGGAAAAGGGATAACATCGGAAAAGAGAGTGCCTAGGTGGAACAGGATCCAAAAGTGTACGGTATCCTAACGGGATCGGTAGTCCATCGGGATCAACTGACATCTGGATCCCATTGGGCTCAAGACACCTACGGGATCGGGATCCGACCTGGATCTGGATTCCCCCAGCAATAGTAGCTACAAGAAAACGGGATCCCACCGGGTAATGGATCACATCGGGAAAAGGGATTGCACCGGGATCCGGGTGAGAATGTTATTGGGGTCCCATTGAGATTGGGGTCTTATTGGGATCGGTGCCTTAATGTAATCCCCTGTAACGCTGGGTATATTGGCTATATTATATCATATGTATATATATATAACTGAAAGTTTGTGGACTTGTTTGTTTGTGGGCTTGTTCTATAATTGACTGTAGTGTCTCTTAATTGTATACTTGCATATGTTCATTGAATAGTCATTTTAGTGGAACAGCCATCTATATTTTATAGCATATCTTATAGGTTGTTCTATTTCATGTTTTATAAAAAATTCCTAAATTATTATTATTTTTATTTTTAATTTCACATAAGTTAGTACATTTAATAAATAATTTAGTTGTCATTACTTAAGTTAAATTTAGGATTCATTTTGGTTATTGCATTGTTGTTGTGCTTCCCATAGCACATTTAAACAAGATGATGTTAGAGGTATGGTATTGTTGTTGTGCTTCCTGTAGTAAATTTAAACAAGATGATGTTAGAGGTATGGTATTGTTGTTGTGCTTCCCATAGCACATTTAAACAAGATGATGTTAGAGGTATGGCATTGTTGTTGTGCTTCCTGTAGTACATTTAAACAAGATGATTTTAGAGGTATGGTATTGTTGTATTGCTTCCTGTAGTACATTTAAACAAGATGATGTTAGAGGTATGGCATTGTTGTTGTGCTTCCCATAGCACATTTAAACAAGATGATGTTAGAGGTATGGCATTGTTGTTGTGCTTCCTGTAGTACATTTAAACAAGATGATGGTAGAGGTATGGCATTGTTGTTGTGCTTCCTGTAGCACATTTAAACAAGATGATGTTAGAGGTATGGTATTGTTGTTGTGCTTCCCGTAGTACATTTAAACAAGATGATGTTAGAGGTATGGCATTGTTGTTGTGCTTCCTGTAGTACATTTAAACAAGATGATGTTAGAGGTATGGTATTGTTGTTGTGCTTCCAGTAGTACATTTAAACAAGATGATGTTAGAGGTATGGTATTGTTGTTGTGCTTCCATAGTACATTTAAACAAGATGATGTTAGAGGTATGGCAATGTTGTTGTGCTTCCCATAGCACATTTAAACAAGATGATGTTAGAGGTATGGCATTGTTGTTGTGCTTCCAGTAGTACATTTAAACAAGATGATGTTAGAGGTATGGTATTGTTGTTGTGCTTCCATAGTACATTTAAACAAGATGATGTTAGAGGTATGGCAATGTTGTTGTGCTTCCCATAGCACATTTAAACAAGATGATGTTAGAGGTATGGCATTGTTGTAGAGTTTCATTCGGCACATTAAAAAAAGCTGGTGTAAGAGGTATTGCAAACATTTGAGAAAGTATCACTGAACATAAGGGAGATCGTGACACCAGAGACTACTTAACCATTTAAATCATTGAGCTTAGATGGTCAGGGCAATGGTGCATCACTCTACTGAGACAGTCCTGTTGCACGTCGTACACGACTTCTGTCGTCTTGTGATGAGGGCAAGGTTTCCATTTTGAGTTTACTCGATTTATCGGCAGCGTTCGATACATTTGACCACGTCACACTTCTCCAACGTCTACAAAAATGTTCTGTTTAACTGATACCGTCCTGAAATGGTTCTGCTCGTTTCTAACAAATCGGGTCCAATCAGTTATGGCATACGGCTTGACCTCGAAGCAATCTTCGAGTACCCCCAGGGGTCGGTCCTAGGCCTTTTCACTTTGTACGTTCAGCACTGGGTACAGTGATCAAGCAGTTTAACATGATGTATCCCAAGTTCGCGGACGATACACAACTTCATGAATTCCTGATCTTTTCTCAGTTCTCTCAACTTCTTAGTGCGACACAGAACACAGTGGAGTCAGTTAAGCACTGAAATATTATAAACAAACTTAAACTGAATGATGAAAAGACCGAGATAATCCCCATTTCTACCGCTAACAAGTTAAATATATATAAATAACACACAAACCCTTACTCTCTATAGGTATATAGATCGAGTTTGCTCAAACAGTGTGGAACCGGAGTGTATTTTTATACAGGACACTTACTATAGAAAATCACATTACTACGTTTTGCAAGGCGATTATTTTAGAGTTTAGCGTAATTAGTCATGTCAGATCTTTCTTAACGTTAGATGTATCAAAGAAGCTCATGTCTGCATTCGTGCAATCACGCATGGACTTCTGCAATGCTCTTATGGTTGGTCTTCCAGCTACGCTCCTGGATGAAATTTAAAAAGCTCAGAATAATGCGGATCGCACTTTTTTTAGAAAACGCAAATTCACCCATGCTAAAACACTTCTGAGAGAGTTGCATTGGCTGCCGTTCTGCACTCTCATAAAGTACAAAATTGCAACCCTGTGCTACCGCTGGTTGCATGATCTGGCACTGTCCTATCTCAAAGAGCTGCTGACGCCTTATGCTCCCACTAGACAACTCCGCTCATTTGATAGTGACAAACTCTCGATACCATTTGTGCGCCATGAGACTTACGAGGAGCGCACTTTTGTATTTGATGGCCCAACAATTTGGAACACTCTTCCTGTTGCTCATAGAAACAGCAAATCACTGGAGTCTTTTAAAACTGATCTGAAGACATATCTATTAGCAAACACCTGCAAGGGTGATGTTGTCTATCTAGCTATTATCTTGTAGATGTGTAATATCCTGTGTTGTTTATGATTGTTAGGTTTTAAAGACTTAGAATTAGTATTCTCGTATATAGTTTTTGCAATGTTGCATTTTGTATTTTTATGTGGTATATTATAGATTGTTTCATTTCTCTTTTAATATACTAGACTGCGTACCACGCTTCGAGCATTTGAGGATGAAGCGGGATTGTCAAATGCTCTTTATTAATATATATTTATATATATATATATGTATAGAAAGAGAGAGAGAGAGAGAGAGAGAGAAACAGAGACAGAGAGAGTATTTCGTTTAGCATATATCGGGAATTTATGTTCATGTTACCCTTAAATAATGGAAATACATATTTTTCGAGCGTGAAGTTGCAGATTTGGCTAAAATATTTCAAAAACTGTGGTTATGGGTCTAAAGTATCAGTGCAAAGTTTCAGATCGAAAGTTTAATTGGTAGTGGGTCAATTAGCCGTCCAAAGATTGTGCCAGCCAGCAACAAACATGGGCGAATTTAATATAAAGAAAAAAAAAGTACCTTAAAGTATATTGCCATATAACAGACACATACAAGTCTTTAAAATATTTACGACATAAATTAATGTGCATCATAATTATTGAATTAACAACAGAATAATGTCGTTTATTAAAACTGGAGGGACTATGATATGCAGCCTACTCAGTACTCATCAACGTTGTTTCCCTTAACTAGGGGATCGAATTCAAGTGAATAACAGCATTGAAAAAGTCATTCAAATTCATTCATCCCATTTATTTTGATCAAAAGTTAATACATAATTTACATTATTTAAATGTAGCTAAAAAATTAAAGTAAATAGTTTTGACTATGTAATACGCAAGATAATAAATCAATACATTTAAAATGTTTTACATTACAAAGTTATAATACCTTTTATTTTTATTTGTAAAAAAAATTTTCATAACAAAATTATTTTAAAATTTCGAAAGTATCCCGAGTTAAATAAAAACAAAAAACAAAAAAAAAATAATAGCGAATTTTTACCTCCCATGAATTATTTTATATTTTTTTAATCAACTATTATGTCAAAAAAAATTAAACATATCTCAAATAATAATGTTTCTTTATATTTATTTATTTTCATTTGTTTGTTGCACTCTCTTGTCATGTGTTGGAATTGAGAATAGTGATTACATATTGCAAATGTTTTGTTTTAAAAATTCACTTATTTTAAATTAAATTAAATATAACAATTGTATACTGAATAAATTACATGTGTTCCTAGATTAAAAATGTATTTGTTAACAAGGTAAGAGATTTTTAAATACCAAGTGAACCATCATTACTTTTAAGATTTTCATGTTTAACACATTTGGTGCAATTTATTCAGGTTTATCGATTGTTAAATTATATGAACGATTAAGAACAAACTAATTTCAAAGTATCTTTGTAAAACTCACTAAAGCTCGGAGATGAGTACACATACTATATAAGTAAATTATTATCAATTAAAATAATACATTGGTTTTATTACATGATGTCACTGCACTAAGTAATAAATTATTTTGACGGATAATAAATAATAATTGGAATATAACACCGTCGGCAAAACTAAAGTTTCATCGTCAACCGCTGTGGTCAACTCACGGTGGCATCTGGTGTGGTCAACTCACGGTGGCATCTGGCGTGGTCAACTCACGGTGGCATCTGGCGTGGTCAACTCACGGTGGCATCTGGCGTGGTCAACTCACGGTGGCATCTGGCGTGGTCAACTCACGGTGGCATCTGGCGTGGTCAACTCACGGTGGCATCTGGCGTGGTCAACTCACGGTGGCATCTGGCGTGGTCAACTCACGGTGGCATCTGGCGTGGTCAACTCACGGTGGCATCTGGCGTGGTCAACTCACGGTGGCATCTGGCGTGGTCAACTCACGGTGGCATCTGGCGTGGTCAACTCACGGTGGCATCTGGCGTGGTCAACTCACGGTGGCATCTGGCGTGGTCAACTCACGGTGGCATCTGGCGTGGTCAACTCACGGTGGCATCTGGCGTGGTCAACTCACGGTGGCATCTGGCGTGGTCAACTCACGGTGGCATCTGGCGTGGTCAACTCACGGTGGCATCTGGCGTGGTCAACTCACGGTGGCATCTGGCGTGGTCAACTCACGGTGGCATCTGGCGTGGTCAACTCACGGTGGCATCTGGCGTGGTCAACTCACGGTGGCATCTGGCGTGGTCAACTCACGGTGGCATCTGGCGTGGTCAACTCACGGTGGCATCTGGCGTGGTCAACTCACGGTGGCATCTGGCGTGGTCAACTCACGGTGGCATCTGGCGTGGTCAACTCACGGTGGCATCTGGCGTGGTCAACTCACGGTGGCATCTGGCGTGGTCAACTCACGGTGGCATCTGGCGTGGTCAACTCACGGTGGCATCTGGCGTGGTCAACTCACGGTGGCATCTGGCGTGGTCAACTCACGGTGGCATCTGGCGTGGTCAACTCACGGTGGCATCTGGCGTGGTCAACTCACGGTGGCATCTGGCGTGGTCAACTCACGGTGGCATCTGGCGTGGTCAACTCACGGTGGCATCTGGCGTGGTCAACTCACGGTGGCATCTGGCGTGGTCAACTCACGGTGGCATCTGGCGTGGTCAACTCACGGTGGCATCTGGCGTGGTCAACTCACGGTGGCATCTGGCGTGGTCAACTCAAGGGGGCATCTGGCGTGGTCAACTCACGTGGGCGTCTGGCGTGGTCAACTCAGGGTGGTATCTGGTGTGGTCAACTCACGGGGGCATCTGGCGTGGTCAACTCACGGTGGCATCTGGCGTGGTCAACTCACGGGGGCACCTACGTGGTCAACTTAAAGTGACATCTTGCGTGGTCAACTTATTGTGGTATCTGGCGTGGTCAACTCACGGTGGCACCTACGTGGTCAACTTAAAGTGACATCTTGCGTGGTCAACTTATTGTGGTATCTGGCGTGGTCAACTCACGGGGGCATCTAGCGGAGTCAACTGACGGTGACATCTGGCGTGGTCAACTCACAGTGACATCTGGCGTGTTCAATTCACGGTGTCATCTGGCGTGGTCTTCTCACGTTGTCATCTGGAGTTGTCAACTCACGCTGACATCTGGCGTAGTAACTCATTGAGTCATATGTATGATTTCATGCTTATTAGTTGCTTTATTTCATACGTTTTAAAATACTTATTTCCTTGATATTAACTATTATTTCATACATTCTAAATGATTTTCAAAGACAAATAAAATGTATTATTTCTTGCAGATTAAATATAAGTTCCACATTTATTAATTTTTTTATAATTTTTACTTAGATTAATTACAGTGCTTCTAGACATTGAGGTCAATGATATTCCTGGGTTAAGATGACCTATGTTGTTTTACTGTCGTTTAATCCATGCACTTCTAGACACAGCTGTGAGGGACGTTCTTGTCTCTGCCATTCTTTGGTTAAGATGAGCCACCTTGTTTCACTGTAGTTTCATCAACGTACTTCTGGACACAGCTGTGATGTCTCTGCCATTCTTTGGTTCAGATAAGCCACCTTGTTTCACTGTAGTGTCATCAACGTACTTCTGGACACATTTGTGATGTCTCTGCCATTCCTTTGTTATGATGTCTACCTTATTGATAAATGGACGAATTAGAACAAAAAAACACTTGTCGAATGATTTGCGAGAATTGAGCTGGGACAAAACTAAATGCACGAATTTTGGGGAGTGACTAACAAGAGAAAAATCCTAATTTCTTAAAATATAATTATATTAATAAGCAATTTCTGGACGTCCTTATGAGTTTACTTTTATTGACATGTGTGGCTATCCTTGTGAGTTTGATTGTGTAAACATAATAACACAAACCTTACATTAGAAACACTTTTTAAGATTTAAAATACAATATGTAATGTAAAAAAAAATATAATGACAGAAGAATACCCATATTAAAAAAAAACTTGATAGTTACAATAGATTCATATAACATGTTTAAGAATTTTAATTATAGATAAATATGCCCCACACTATGTAATTCTAATTTACAATAACTATTATGTAAATTTAACTTTTCAGTAAATAAAGTAAAAAACAATTTACTTAAAATTTAAATAATTTTTTAAAATAATTTTTGTTCTTTTTGACATAATTAAATCTTTTAGTATTTAGGAGTTTTTGATTTTTTTAAGAAAGAAAGCAATTTACTTTTTCAAGGGAAACAATTGCATTCAATTTTTAAAATGAAGGTTTATAACATAAAATTGATTATTATGCTAGAATTAGGCTTATTTTTGTAATTAATTAGTTTTTTGTGTTAAACATTCTAAACGGAAATAATTATCGGACCTCAAATTTAAAAACAAAAATGTTGTGTTCATAAATATTTTTTTTTTACAAAACTACAAAGTTTTAATTTTAATGCAAATATATATAGAACAAATTATGCTTTTTCATTACTTTGATGTAATCACTAATGCGACGGCTGACGCGTTAAGATTACAAGTGGTAGTGCACTTGAGTTCGATTCCTAACCGTAGGGATAGCAATGAACATCCAGGAAGGCTGAAATTATCAAATAAAGCCCCAACCTTCCTATCCTCCTTCCCCGTAGTCACAAGTGTTCCCCTCCTTCACTAGCAACAACCCTTGCCACTCAAAAAAAACAAAACAGGTATTTAAGTTTAAATTACGTTTTTGAAATAATTGTAAAGACAACATGTTTGTCTGGTGCGTACCTAAATAAATTAGAAGTATTTTCGACGTATGAGCAAGCAGCATGCATCTGTATATATGAGATGCATGGATTTTCAAAATTTTGCCCACGCAATTCTGGTCATTGATCAACACATGTATTAGATCTGTTAGAAATTATCTAACTAATATGCAATACAAATAGTTAGGGCTCAAGCCCCAAAAGGATCATAGTAAAATGATTGTACTATTTTAGAAACGTTTGCAGACATGCGCACGACTCAATTATCTGAGTAAACATTTAGTACTAACCTAAACTAGCGTTTACCATAGTTTTCTGACCGAACAATTAAAATGTTGATAAACAAATTATTTCTTTAATTAAAACATTTTATCTAGATCACATGTGTAAAACTCAAGGCCCGTGGGCCTCATCCAGCTAACCATACAATTATATCAGGCCTGCGAGGTCTTGAACGGCGTACAGTTATATCCAAGTCGATGCTATATTGTTTTTCAATGCACACATTGCTGAAAAATTTAGCTTACTTTACGCCGAGTTGGGACATCGCTATCGTGATTTTGAAGCACAGGAATGTAATTTCAAGCTGTTTCTTAACCGATTGATCAAAGACGTGGAAACTGCAAATGTAAATTTGCAAAGGAGTTAATAGAACTCCAATGTAATGGGACACTAAAGGCAATGTATAACACTGTGGGGCCTGAACATTTGACTCGTTTCATTCCCGAAATGATGCACCAGCTTCGTCTGCATGTTGATCGAACCTTGAAGACGTTGAGTAGCACGTATTTCTTTGAGCAATTTTTTATGTGATAAAGATTAACAAAACATCACACAGGAATCGTCTCACTGATGAACACCTGGAGTTCATCATACGCATCTCAATGACACAGAACGTTTTACTTGTTTCTGTAGCCATACTAAGGTCCCAAACATTCAGCTCTGACAAATTGGCATAAGGACGAAACTAAAGATGTCAAGGATATTTAATTATGGAATTTTTTTCTGTTTTTATTTGAATACATGTTTTTTTTTAAATAATAATTTCTCGGTAACTGAATGTTTATCATATTTGGCCCTCAACCATACATGTCATCTTAGTTTTGGCCCGAGGAGCGATTGATGGTGACACCCCTTATCTAGATCAAATGTCAGTCGCTATTACGTATTTGTATCTAGATCAAGTGTCACTCGTTGAATATATTACGTAATTATACCTAAATCAATGGTCAGTCTATGACTATCAGTCCATGTTACTACACTGGCGTTGACATTTATGTATGTCCATGTTAGTAGATTAGTATTTTTATATTTATGTATGTCCTTGTTAGTAGACTAGTATTGACGATATTCACTAGTGTTGACATTAATGGCTGGATGTTTTATTTCAACTGAGTTGACACCTACTCTTTGTATAAACTCCGTGTTGTCTACCAAACTCTCTTCGTATATCTCTCTCTCTTTTTTTCTCTCTCTCTCTCTCTCTCTCGCTCTTACACAATCTCCATGCATAGCTATATAATAGGAAGATTTTAATTATATGTATAAAAACATATAGGTAAATCATCCCATTTGTTTGTCTTTATTTGTCAAATTAATTAGTCGTGTTAATAGCTGGTCAGTTCCACTACACTGGACATTAGAATAAGATCAGACAGTTTGGTGCTAGAGGTTGGTTAGCATTTTTGAACAGAGGGGTAGCTAGAGTGTATGGAATAGAGGCGTGGCTGGAGTATTTGGAACAGAGGCGTAGCTAGTGTTGGAAGAAAGACGCAACTAGAGTGTTTTGAACCGAAGGAAAAAAAAAATTCGACCACAACAAAACATGTTGTCCATGACAGTGAAACGAATTTGTGATATTTTAAAACTATGGAAGTGTAAAATGAAAGCGTTATATTTCAGGATTGTTAAGATAGTCTATGTACCATAGTAATACTAATATACCAGGATTGATAGTGGATAATATGTACCATACTATTACCCATGTGACAGGATTTTTTGGAGTTGTATATGTAACATAATTACCCTTATGTCAGGAATTCTATATACCATATTATTATCACATGAATGTCATAGTTTTTAGTGGCATCTATATATCATAGTATTACAAATATGTCAGGAGTGATAGTGAAATATATGCAACATATTAGTACATACATAAAAGGAATCTTAATGACTTCTATGTAAAATATTATTACAACTATATCAGGCCTCTTTGTGATTTCTAGTTACCGAATATTCAAACATTAATATTTTCACCGATTTGTCACTATGAATGTCCCTTCACAGTTCAGCACGATTGTCATACAGCACACGTTGTTTTAATGCTGTTATCCCCATGAGGAAGTCAATCTTATATGGCAGTATGTGCGCAATTGGTGGAATACATTAATTTTAGGGAACTCTCTAAATCAGACCCATTTGAATATAGGTAGAGAGAAGATCAATATTTAAGAACAAACTGACAAGATTATTAATTAATAATTAATTAATAAATATTAATCAAGTGAAAACAAATTTGTGTTGTCTGTTCGATAATTTATCTCTTACAGGCATGACTCATCAGGAGATGAACTTTGAAAAGAAGTACCACAGTTAAGAAGACCTTAACAGCTGCTGTCCACACAAGAATGTTCTGTAATGTGTGTTAAGACTTGTATTCAGACATGACTTGTACACGTTTTTGCCACAGAAATCAAGAGTGTCTTATGTAAAAACTTTTTGGATGGTTGTGGTGCGTGACTTTTTGATATGTTAAAGAGAAACTTAGTTATATTTCGAAGGTTGCAGTGGGTAGTTGTGTCGAGCTCTGCAGATATCACATAGTATTGGATATTGTTTAAATATATTTTATCAATATTGAGCATTTCTTTTAGGCTAGTTGAGATAAAACATTACGGGAGGTTGGCCATGTTGACAGTCAACGGATGCCAAGACAGAGCGAAGGCGAGAAGTAAGAAAGATACAGGTAAAATCCTTGTCGATATAAAAAGACCCTTAAGTAGAAGAGAGTGACCGATCCAAGACTAAACTATACAGAGGTGCAGCGTCTTGCTTGAAACATAAATTAGAATTATTTGTATTGTTTCTTCATTGTGTTTCGCATATGTTCATTGAATAGTCATATGCAGCCAACTACATTTCATAGCATAACTTATAAGTTGCTTCAAATCTAATTTCAAAAGTATCTCATAGTGCAACTGTTGAATATCTACTATTATATTAGATTAAAAATGTAATTAATAAATTAGGTCTCATAACTTTAAGTAATTTAAGTTTTCATTTTCTTTATCGTATACCTAGTTTGTGTTTCCTTGGACACATTAAAACATGGTAGTATCAGAGGTATTGTTGAAATTTGAGAACGTGTCGCTGAACATAAGGGATCTCATGACACCATTTGAATCATTGAGCTTCGATTGTCAATCACTATATAAGGAGAGCCCCTAGTCATGCACTATGTCTACAAGTTAAAAAGTCATGTGTTTATTGTTATTATTTATAACGTCATTTTAATGTATGAACTGTCTACCTTTAATTTTCTTTGGAAGAGTTGTAGTTCAAAATTTGTATTCACTTCCTCTAATCTTGGTCTAAAAAAATCCAATTCCTGATTTGCTAGGGAGATTACTTAAATGTTTAACTTGTCTCCAACATTTTGTTCCATTTTCATCAGCCCTGTCTGCTGAGGAAGCCTCTTAGCCGAAATATTATTGTCTTATTGTCTTAATTCTAAATTCAAGCTTTCACATACTGACACAATCAACATATCTTGTAAAAATAAACAAAGGCCTAGAGATTCAAATGATGGGGACAAATACTTTACTTTAATGACACACCATCACAATAAGAATAGTTCATATTTGAAATGCGAGCAAATACTCATGCCAAACACTAAAGAACCCGAAAAAACCAAGAATGTACCTTCTCGGTAAACTCCTTTACTTGGTCAAGTCTTATCACACTACAAATCTTCGTTTAAAAAAACAACTATTACTGCTCAAAATTCATACACAAACTTTACGAATTCAATGGTCATAATGTTTCTCCAAGTCCCAATACTCTATACATATTTCATAAGTAATCATTCCCATATTACTTTTCTCCAATATAATTATATCTGTGACATATACTCTGTTCTTATATATACACATATATATATATATATATATATATATATATATATATATATATACACACACATATATATATATGTACTTATCTTTTAGTTTTTTTTTTTTTAAAGGTTTCAAAAAAAATACATGTTTTTTCTAGGAAAACAATTTATTTTTTTTCTATTTTTTTTATATATATATATATACACACACATATATATATATGTACTTATCTTTTAGTTTTTTTTTTTTTAAAGGGTTCAAAGAAAATACATGTTTTTTCAAGGGAAACAATTAATTTTTTTGCAATTTTTTTTTGTAAATATAATTAAGGGGTTTTGTTGTAATTTTTTTATTTTATTTTTGCCATATAATTGTATGTCAACAATTTTTTTAACAAACGGTGTGCAATTAGTCCTTATATTGACACTATCTTTCATTGTCTATCTTTTATTTTAAATAAACATACACGTTATTTTTTTGTCTTTTAGAGAAATATATGCAGCATTATCCATGCTTAACCAATGTTATAGTTTCCATTCAGAAATACCTGGCACAGGTGTATAACGTCTGACATAAAGATGTAGTCGTTTCGTTTATATATCTAGGTATATAATCCAATTAAATAGTCAATGAGCTGCAATTGATAATCTCACAAATTAATTATGAATATAATAATCCTTACATGTATTAAGGAAACGTTTAACTAAACTCCTCTGCCCATCTCATTCCTGTACTACCATGTCATGTCTCTTGTCTTCCGTCATCCACCAAAAGGGTCTATAACTCCACAGTCCCTAAATTGTATTGATGACTTAAAAGCAGTGATTTCGATGCTTGGATATGTGTCACCACATTCGCAACACTCCTGGTTTCATCCCTCCTCTTGGCTATGACTTATATCCGTCATTGTGAAACCTCGACCACTTTTAAAATGTCTCTTAAAACCCATCTGTTTAGGTCCGCCTATGACCTGTGATGCACCCTCCTCGCCCTGCCTCATTTTCTGTTACTGTAGTATAGGCCAAAACATGCCAAAGTGTCCTCGTTTTATAGCCATTTGAATTGTTTCTATAGTATAGTAGTTACTATCCTAGTGTCTCATTTTTATTTTACTTAGTTTACATGTTTTTAATAATTGTAAAGCGCTTAGAGCTTTAAGGTAAGCGCTATATAAAAATGCCTCAATAAATAAATAAATATGATGAACTTCTACTTTTTAAAATAAGTAATACAATGACAAGAAAAGACCATTAATTAAAATTTAGGAGGTAAGTGTATTTAAGAACTGTTACAAAGGTATGTTACATTTATTATTAAATTTCATTTAATTTATTTAAAAGTTGCTAGTCCTGGTCTTCAAGGCTTTAAACCAGACAATTGTTTTATCAAAATTATTATCCTTGACTGCATCACTTTCAATTGTTATTAGAGTCCGACCATGAAGCCTTGACTCTACCATTGTGTAATGTAAATAGTTATTGATAGTCTTTTCTTCAAAAAAGCTCATCTCACATGAAGCCACAAACATACATATCGTAAGAAACATTTGAAGTCTCAGCGAGAGTATTGGAAGAGATTCTTAAAAGTCTCATTAAGCAATGCATTTCAAAACATCAAATACGGACCAGCTCAAAACCTTTTGTTTCATTAAGCTATCAATGTCAAAACATTAAATACTGACCAAATGACTCTGATACTGTCAAGTAAGATTAACTTGCTCGAGCAGATAAGCGTGCCAGCATACACAGCATGCAAAAGACCTTGTGCGGTAAGACAATCTTGCTCAAATGTTAAGAGGAGATGCCAGTGAACAGTCGACGAAAATGTTAATTTTTTAATTCTTCATCTTTTCGATATAATTGTTTAAATGTCCTTCTTCCGGTTGGTAATGTGAAGGCACAATTGTCATCAAACAGTAGTTTGAGAATATAATCCATTAAAATGTACACACACACATTAATTTAAAAAAAAAACAACAACAAATTATCACATTTTACAGATAAATGGAATAGTTGAACTTGATTATCTCAAAATGTGTATTTTATGACCTCAGTTCTTTTAGCGCAAAGTTCTTCGTATGATTATAAGCAGTCATTTGGGGGAAACTGATGCTATGCAAAATATTAAACAAGCCGCTACAACTAATGAAGTATTAAATGTGTTATTTCAGGTAATTTAAATACATTATTTAAATAATATATTACGTATTATTTCATGCATATTTAATTCATTATTTTATACATATTAAATTATGTATTATTTTATGCTGATGAAATATAAACGCTCATACAAAGTCAATGTATATTGTAAATCATCTGTAATGATATCAATACAGCCATAGTTTACAATGAACTGTAGTGATGTTAATGTGATTATACAGATAGAATGAACAGTAGTAATATCAATACCGCAATAAAAAAAAAAAAACTCTGTACAGTTGCACTATTTAAATTACTTTCTTTACCCCAAGATACGTTATGCCCTAGGTACGTGAATGCGATTGTGTTGAGTCTGTTCAGTCACATAGGAATTATCCGATAAGTAAATTTTATCATCATTGAATTAAACATTTGGTTACAGGCTGTCCCAGTATAATGTGCACCTCTAGCTATAGAAACAATACTTATCTAAAAATAAAAGAAAAATAGTAATATACTGAATTCAAATGTATAGAGTCGGTCATTGATGTAATATATGTTGGAAAAATCATGTAAATGACATTGTCAGCTTATTTTTATTAACATATTAAATATGATTTTATTACATTTAAAGAATATTATATTTAACTGATACCTCATCCTCAGTCGCGCTACAGCAGTGCCTTATCATGCTCAATTAAATCCTTCCAGGGGGACCTCATCCTTAGTGGTGCTACAGCCCATGCAGGGAACTATCCTGCTCCATAACATCCTTCCATTTATGCCTTCATGTGAAAACCCCCAGCACTGTAAAACCTCCTCTACATTTTCAATCCATCTCAGTCTTTGTAGACAGGTAAGCCGTCTGCTCATAGGTTTATTCCTGTAGATCACTTGTGCTCCTCTACAATCCGGTATGATTATAATTATACCACAGTCTGCATTTCTTTTTTATTGTTGCCACTATTGATTTGTCTTTGTACCATTGATATAACTTTTGATTTGTAAAGATTCTCCAAACATAATTGTCTTTCACTGTGCTACACATTTTCCTTAAGATTTTCCTCCATACAAATTGAACAGGATCAGGGACCGATTCTCACAAGTGTACGTTTTCACTGATCTGATGTTAGAGGTGTGTATGGCCGTATGTGTACCCCTAGATTGGTCCTTGTCTGATGATAGAGGTGTGTATGGCCGTATGTGTACCCCTAGAGTGGTCATTGTCTGATGATAGAGGTGTGAATGGCCGTATTTGTGCCCCTAGAGTGGTCATTGTCTGATGATAGAGGTGTGTATGGCCGCATGTGTACCCCTAGAGTGGTCATTGCCTTCTAGTAGATTTTCTTGGACACAAGATGGGTTGTATCTCCTGTTATCCTTACTTTCACCACCAAAATTAATTCATTGAGCTCATTAACGATTTCCCATAAACATGTGAAGCTAGCCAATCACTCAAATGTGTGTTTGTGTGTGTGTTTATTTTGATGTTGTCATCAGCGTGGTTGTTTCGTGACATCATATATATTGTCTTTGCATCATTTACCTCAAGACCAGCTTTTAACATTGTCTCGTCTATATTATCATTTTCCTAGTGTATTAGAAGTAGTCGGCTGACATTACACGTCAAAATTGAGAAGATGGATAGAGATAATCATTTGCTAGTATTAAATAAGTAGTGGTTGATATCTAATGTAAATGTTGAGAAGGTAGTTCAAGTGAATCATTTACTATTATGATAGAAGTAGTCCAGTGACATCAAATGTTAATGTTAAGAATGTACATAAAGAGAATCATATACTAGTATGACAGAAGTAGTCAGCTGACATCCAATCATTTATTAGTATGATAAAAGTAGTCTTTTGACATTTATGTGATGTTAACAAGTATTCTGAATGGTTATCAAGTGTGATGTTAACAAGTATTCTGAATGTTTATCAAGTGTGATGCTAAAAAGTATTCTGAATTATAATATCTTTTAAAAAAATATAGCATGTATTTTCCTTGTAAAAATATTTATTGTATAATTATCCTTTTCAAACATTTTTGAACAATATATTTATTTGTTATAACATGAACCAAACAATGGAAATTATTCTTAGCCTTATGACTGAAAAAACTATAAAGTCTTGAAGTACATTTATTTTATGTTTTAAGTACATTTTGGAAGCATGTGTTTAAAAAAAAAAAAAAAGAAGTTTTATTGTTTTCTAATCAAGTTAACTAAAAGTGTGTATCATCAAGCATCAACGTTAAGGTTTTGATATTATACATATTAAACAATGTAAATGTAAGCTAGATAATAAATGAAGTAAATGTGTAATAGACCAACTCAAAGCTAAGCATTAATAATCAGGTAACAAAATGTTATTGTAGTTGTAGTCTCAACTTACTGTCAAAAAGTTGCTATGCAACTAAAACTGAAAATAAAAACTACCTACTATGTATTCCCTTCGGAATTTTAAGTCTTGGCTATTCCTATAGTATTTACAATTGTGGCTGTTCCTACAGTAATTGAACTATTTGCTGTTTCTAGAGTATTTGAAAAGCGTGGCTGTTCGTACAGAAACACTATTTATGCGTAGCTATTGACATTGTCACTTTCTTGGGAAAGAAACGAACTACAACTACAACAGAGTTTTGGGGCATAAACAATTCTAATCAAATGTCCAATTCATGGTTTCATATAACTCGCTTCTTATCTCCAGATATGTTCTAAATCAGACTATGTCTGTCAGAGTTCTCAGTCAATGTGTTAAAATCTGTAACCAGAAAAAAGCCTCTTTCCCCCTAATCTTCTGTAAATGTTCATTAGACAACTTCTTTGATTTGTCGCAACACACATCTCGGGTGAGAGCTTTGCATGAATCACTTTTAAAATATCACAGAGGTCTTCCACTTGAAATTCAGGCAGTCGGCACACAGTACATGAAGGAGGAGTTTCATGCTCACAAAACAGCTAAATCAAAAGAGACTGTCACCTTTAGAGATACGTTGAAGAAATAAGAAATGACTTTAGCCAAGCAAATAGGTCAGCTTCAAAAGGAGTAAGACATAAGAATGGATCTTTCTTCTGAAATGTAAGACACTTTTTTATGAGGAACATCATGGGGAATTACATGAACAGTTTCAAGAAACTACAAAAACAAATGCAGACCATAACTATAAAAGATTATGTTGTGAACTAGATTGTTGTGAATGTTATGTAGGGGAAGTTTTTGATCGTAAGAGTGTTTTGTAAGTTGTTGAAAGTGAGGTCAAAGTGTGACGTTGCTTCGTGGTGTGGAACGTTAGTGTATGCTCAGTGATTTGTAGTGATATAAAAGGGTTGTGTTAGTTAGTGGTTAGTACAAGTCTTTGTGAGAGCTGAGCCGAGAGCAAGAGTAGGAGAGAGAGACACGTTGGTTGTTAGTACGAAATTTTTGGAGAGCTGAGAGCAAGAGTAGGAGAGAGAGACAGGTTGGTTGTTAGTACAAGTCTTTGGGAGTGCTGAGTCGAGAGCAAGAGTAGGAGAGAGAGACAGGTTGGTTGTTAGTAAGAGTCTTTGGGAGAGCTAAGAGCAAGAGTAGGAGGGAGAGAAGGATTGGTAGTTATTACGAGTCTTTGGGAGAGCTGAGCAGAGAGCAAGAGTAGGAGACAGAGTCAGGTTGGTTGTTAGTACGAGTCTTTGGGAGAGATGAGCCGAGAGCAAGAGTAGGAGGGAGAGAAGGGTTGGTTGTTAGTATGAGTCATTGGGAGAGCTGAGCCGAGAGAAGGAGTAGGAGACAGAGTCAGGTTGGTTGTTAGTACGAGTCTTTGGGAGAGCTGAGCCGAGAGCAAGAGTAGGAGGGAGAGCAGGGTTGGTTGTTAGCATGAGTCATTGAGAGAGCTGAGCTGAGAGCAAGGGTAGGAGAGAGAGACAGGTTGGTTGTTAGTACGAGTCTTTGGGAGAGCTGAGCTTAGAGCAAGAGTAGGAGAGAGAGAGAGACAGGTTGGTTGTTAGTACGAGTCTTTGGGAGAGCTGAGCTGAGAGCAAGTGTAGGAGAGAGAGACAGGTTGGTTGTTAGTATGAGTCTTTGGGAGAGTTAAGAGCAAGAGTAGGAGAGAGAGACAGGTTCGTTGTTAGTACGAGTCTTTGGGAGAGCTGACAGCAAGAGTAGCGGGAAGAGAAGGGTTGGTAGTTAGTACGAGTCTTTGGGAGAGCTGAGCCGAGAGAAGGAGTAGGGGAGAGAGAGACAGTTTGGTTGTTAGTGTGAGTCTTTGTGAGAGCTGAGCCGAGAGAAAGAGTAGGAGAGAGAGACAAGTGGGTTAATAGTGCGAGTCTTTGGGAATGCTGAGCCGAGAGCAAGAGTAGGAGATAGAGAAAGGTTGGTTGTTAGTACGAGTCTTTGGGAGAGCTGAGCCGAGAGAAAGAGTACGAGAGAGAGACAGGTTGGTTGTTAGTACGAGTCTTTGCGAGAGCTGAGCCGAGAGCAAGAGTAGGAGAGAGAGACAGGTTGGTTGTTAGTATGAGTTGTTACATGTGAGGAGAAGAGTTGAATTGATGTGTCGGCGTTCACAGAGTCGTAGTCTTAGATTCACGTTGTTAGAGTGAGAGAGGAGTTTTAATTGAGAGGTCGTGTCTTTTGACCCCAAACGACTTACTGAGTTAAGAGAGGATTTTTCACTTTTGAAAGTGTATGGATTAATATATATATTCTACACGCCACACCTGTTATTGAATAACAGTATCCTGATTTGTATAGCATATAATAAAGTATTGTGTAGTTACACTGGACCTTGTGTTTATTATGAGAGAGAGAGAGAGAGAGAGAGAGAGAGAGAAGCCGCCTTTGGGAAGTGTAGGACTGGGCCAGGTGACATTCATATACTCTAGACAACCCTAACATAGTTAACCACAAAAAAAATATTTATTCTAAATCTTGCCAGCTGTTTATGAAAACACAAAGCATTAGTATGACGATAATATTGTGGTGATATTTTATAGCCTTAATGAATGATGCTGAGGCGACGATAGACTGTATTAAGGACATAATATTTATTGCAGGTATTATCAAGTATATGTTCTAGGTTGTAATTATAGTATAAGGGCACAGGGCAACTAGGTGCTTATTTTTCATGAATTTTGCCCCACCCCATCACCTCTGGTCCAACTTTTCTCTTGCCATACTACTTTCAAAAACAAAATACAGAAATGTAGATTACTTTTAAATCAAAATGGTAAATGCCTACGTATTAATTAGGTGTTTATTTATTAATGTTCAGAATTTAACTTATGTTTCAAAAAGAATGTAAATATTAATAGTTTACCCACCATTGTTTGCAGAATGTATGCATGAACGAATTTAAAATATATTAATATTTTGGTTTCGGCTTTGGCCGAAAGTCATTTTAAGATCACTTTCTGCTTCGATTTCGTTTGAAAGTCACTTGAAACGTTTGGATACTGCTTCGGTTTAAGACGAAAGTCATTTTTAACTTTCAACCTAGTTTCGGTTTCCACCGAAATGAGAAATCACTTTCGGTCGGTTTCTACCTCAAACGAGATTAGCTTTAAATATATGCACAATTCGATTTAGTTTACGGTATCATTTACTTGTTTATTTTATGTCAATCTAATCGTTTTTTTAATTCAAATACATTTTCGTTTTATTGCACTCATTTTCCCTAAGGGAACTTGACTTGCTTCGTGGGACAGTCGGCTCTGTCTTGAAGAGAGATGCCTGAAAGGAAATCTGGCAGAGAGTAGCTACAATAACATGATATTATAAATGAGTTTTCATGAATTCTTTTATTTCCTGTATCCTGTTTTTGGGGAAATCTGACTTCCGCAAATAACACTTAAGTTTTAATCTTTTCTCTATTTCTTGTTAAATTTTCATTTGTCCCGTCTGTAGAGAAAGTCTCTTGGCCAAAAAGTTCTTGTCTGAGTCTATTTGTTCTTATTTCAATAATTTACACACGTTTTCCACAATTTCGTTTCGTTTAAAGAATTTTTTTTAATGATGATATTCAAGGGAAACAATCGATATTTATTCTTAATATATTTATCTATATTTTTAAGGAATTCTATGAGTTATTTTATTATTTGTTTTATGCACTTATAGTTATATAGTCACACATATTATGCAAATATTTTCAAATATTATTAAAATCAATTTTTATTTTTTTCATTTAAAAATTTTTGAGATAAAAACTTTAAACTTACAATTTTGACAGAAATATCAGTATACTATATTCTATGCTTAACCAATGTNGCATAACATGGTACGCAAAGGTTTTTTGGCATAACATGGTAAACATAGGATCTGTTGGCATAACATGGTAAACAAAGGTTTTTTGGCATAACATGGTAAACATAGGATCTGTTGGCATAACATGGTACGCAAAGGTTTTTTGGCATAACATGGTAAACATAGGCTCTGTTGGCATAACATGGTAAACAAAGGTTTTTTGGCATAACATGGTAAACATAGGATCTGTTGGCATAACATGGTACGCAAAGGTTTTTTGGCATAACATGGTAAACATAGGATCTGTTGGCATAACATGGTAAACAAAGGTTTTTTGGCATAACATGGTAAACATAGGATCTGTTGGCATAACATGGTAAACAAAGGTTTTTTGGCATAACATGGTAAACACAGGATCTGTTGGCATAACATGGTAAACAAAAGTTTTTTTGGCATAACATGGTAAACATAGGCGCTGTTGGCATAACATGGTAAACAAAGTTTTTTTTTTGCATAACATGGAAAACATAGGCTCTGTTGGCATAACATGATAAACTAGGTTCTGTTGGCATAACATGGTAAACATAGGATCTGTTGGCATAACATGGTAAACAAAGGTTTTTTGGCATAACATGGTAAACATAGGATCTTTTGGCATAACATGGTACGCAAAGGTTTTTTGGCATAACATGGTAAACATAGGTTCTGTTGGCATAACATGATAAACATAGGCTCTTTTGGCATAACATGGTAAACATAGGTTCTGTTGCCTGTGTCTAGAGATAATTCTCGTATGATTTTATCACCTGCTTGTGTCTAGGGGTAACTTCTGTATGACTGTACCACCTGGTCGGGTAATTTTCCTCAATCAAGCTGTAAATATTCGGTGATTTCTCACATTCTGACAAATACGGCAATATTCAACAAGGCTTTATATTGATATGGCATGATAAAAATAGTCCTTATCTGACATATTATTTTCCAAAGACTATGAATTCTGACGGAAACATTGACTGTCACAGGAGCTTTGAATAAATAAATTCTAAATACAGATAACTGTAATAATTGGTCATACTTTCTTAATATATTTATCTATATTTTTAAGGAATTCTATGAGACATTTTATTATTTTTTTCATGCAGTTATAGTTATATAGTCACACATATTTTGCAAATATTTTCAAATATTATTAAAATCAAATTTTTTTTTTTCATTTTAAAATTTTTGAGATTAAACCTTTATACTTACAATTTTGACAGAAATATAAATATACTATTCTCTATGCTTAACCAATGCTTAGTCCTGTTACTTGTTCCTTATAACAAGTGGATAATATGTGCTAATGAGAGCCATATTCCACTTGAATTCGGTCCCACATCCAGGGGATATGAGACAAATTTTACTTAGTTGATTACGTTATTAACAAAAGCTTTGTTGGCATCACATGGTTAACATAGGCTCTGTTGGCATAACATGGTAAACATAGGCTCTGTTGGCATAACATGGTAAACATAGGCTCTGCTGGCATAACATGGTAAACATAGGCTCTGTTGGCATAACATGGTAAACAAAGGTTTTTTTTGGCATAATATGGTAAACATAGGCTCTGTTGGCATAATATGGTAAACAAAGGTTT